>JARQOC010001211.1:0-46630 GCA_033576535.1 Allobates femoralis | reverse complement strand
TAAAGGGAAAAGAAAAGGCCTAAACCCTTTAAAAGTTTCCCCGTGCCGAGGGCCAGGCTTGTCGAAGAGTCAAGGCAAACCCCAAAGGACAAAAAGGGAAGGAGCTCGGGAAGATCTCATGGCAGTGGGGACATTGGTTTCAGTCAATACCATAAGTAACGTACTCCCCCGAAATGGTCTCCGTTCCAGACGAGCCGTAAGGTTCCTTTACTTTCAAAGCGTTATGTCAATGCTCGTCTACAGTTTGCTCATGATTACTTGGAGGATCTGAGACAGACTGGTTTCAAGGTTCTATGGTCTGATGAGACCAAGATCGAGATTTTTTGGTGCCAACCACACAGTGACGTTTGGAGACTGAATGGCATGATACGACCCAAGAATCCCATTTACAGTAAAGCATGGTTGGGTGGCCCAGCAACATGCTGTGGGGCTGTTTCTCACCCAAGGGGCTGGCCATTGGTCGCATCCATAGGAAGATGGATAGCAGGGCCTACCTGGGATTTTGGCCCAAGAACCTCCGCTCCTCATCAAGGATCTTAAAAATGGGTGTAATTTCATCTTCAACAAGAAAACGACCCAAAGCACACAGCCAAGAAAACGGGCCTGGTTCAAGAGGGAAAAAAAATCAAGGTGTTGGAGTGGCCTAGTCAGTCTCCTGACCTTAACCAATTGAAAACTTGTGGAAGGAGCTCAAGATTAAAAGTCCACATGAGACACCCAAAGAACTAGATAATTGGAGAAGATTGCATGGAGGAGTGGGCCAAGATAACTCCAGAGCCCTGTCCCGGCCTGATCGGGGTCTTATAAAAGACGATTATTAGCTGTAATTGCAAAAAAGGGTTTATTCCACAAAATTTTAAACATAGGGTTTGAATAATAATTGACCCACACTTTTATGTTTAAAATTTATAAAAATTCAATGAGCAACATAACTTTTTGGTTTGTAAGATTTATGCTTCTGTTAAAAATCTACTCTCGTTTGCAGTTTGAAGGCTTAACTTATTTGCTTTCTTATCAAACCCTAAATCAGCAGGGGGTTGAATACTACTTGTAGGCATGTATATATAATCAGCAGTACACATCATTCTCAACAAATCTCAGATATTTACCTTGCATGTCCTAACCTGTAATAGTTTATAGTCAAACAAAATAAGAGGGTGACTAATCAAGACTCATCACTTAGGTACGTTCACAGACTGCGCATTTTTTTAGGCTTTTTTGCCAGCACTTTTCAAAAAATGGCAAGTGCGTCTAGTCTGCCAGTAAAGTGAATGTGAAATCATTTGCTGTTCAAACGCGCTTAATTTAGCTCAGCGTTTTATGGGAAAAGGGGTGCGGGCGTAAAAAGAATGAAATGTCAATTCTTTACGCCCCCGCCGCCCGCAATTTTTTCCCTAGGGGCCCGGGGCTGATGTCACAGAGGGGAGGAAGAATCCTGTTCCTCCTTCCTCTGGACATCTATGTAGCCCCCTTTGGATTTCACAATGTATTAATGTAGATTGCAAAACCCAAAAATTAAAGTTAAGGAAATGTGTTTTAAAAATAAAAAAAGATGGATACTTACCCGTCCACCGAATGTTCGGGAGCCGGAGCAGCCGCAGGTATCGAGCAGCTAGGACCTTGCACACTAGTGCTAGAAATGCGTTTGGGGGAGTTCCATTAATCGGATAGAATCTGGCAGCATTAAGGCAGCGTAACCATAAGGGAATGATGCGTTAAGCTGCTGATGCAGTGCTATGGGTGACAGACCCCTGAGTGCAGTTAAACGCCAGCATGTAAGCGCGCTTCCACATCATGTGATGCACTTGGAAATACTGTGAGGTTTCAAACTCCAGCACTTGCATTCCAGCGATTGACTGCACTCGGGGGTCTGTCACCCATAGCACTGTATCGGCAGCGTTAACGCATCATTCCCTTATGATTATGTTGCGTTAATGCTGCCAGATTCTACTTTTTAACGGAACCCTCCTGAACGCAATGCTAGCTCTAGTGTGCCCCAGGCCTAACTGCAGTCACCACTGCCCGATCTATGAGGTCCATTGCTAGAATGACCAGAACAATAAATATGTGAATGCAGAGCTCTGAAATCATGCACAAGCCTTCAGGAGAGGTTACATAGAACGGACATTACAGATGAGGAGCGATAATTTGAGGCCATACTTGCATAACATACAGGCGTTGGGTTGCGGGATATTAAAGTGCACAGTGCTCATCTGCAGATACGGCCGGTCTGCATTAATAGCATTATGCTACTTTTACATCTGTGATATTTTCAATTCTGCCAGATCAGGCAAACTTGACGTTTTTAACTTCAGGTTTGCCTGATCTAATATTTTGCAAATCTGGCAGAAATCTGCCGTTTTTGCAAAAAGGCAATGTGCCTCACTTGCGGCAAGGTTGCACTTTTGCTAATGCATTGTAAATAGACCTCACATTTTCCCTGTGATCCCGCACTTTCGGCGCTAGCTGCAGTTTTTATACGTTGCCGGAAGTGCAGGATTAACTGTCAAGCTTTCGCACTTGTCCGGAGGTCCCTTTATAATATATTAGCAAAAGCGCAACCTTGCCACAAGTGAGACGCATTGCATTTTTGCAAAAATTGTGTTTTTCTGCCAGATTTGCAAAAACGCCGATGTGAAAGCAGCCTTCCATACACCAGCACTGTGCCTGCACCCCAGCATATTGCTGAATACTCAGGGGGTATATGCAGGGGATTAATACCGGGGGGATGGAGGAGTTCTATGTGGGAACCTGCCATGCTGAGACAATTGTGAGTTCAGGCCTGATCCCACTCAAGAATCACAGGCAGTATATCCATAGACACTCAGTTATAAACAGTGAAACACATATAGTACACTACATACTACAAATACACTATTACATACACAATCAACCTATACAGCCATCTATCTACACAAAGGAAAACACACACTACACACACTATTACATACAGTATACATGACATTACATATACTCACATGTGCTGCAGGACAGAAGGCTGGTGCTCCATATACAAGGAGGACAGCACAGGAGGAGGCTGGTGCTCCACATACAAGGAGGACAGCACAGGAGGAGGCTGGTGCTCCATATACAAGGAGGACAGCACAGGAGGAGGCTGGTGCTCCATATACAAGGAGGACAGCACAGGAGGAGGCTGGTGCTCCATATACAAGGAGGACAGCACAGGAGGAGGCTGGTGCTCTATATACAAGGAAGACAGCACAGGAGGAGGCTGGTGCTCCATATACAAGGAGGACAGCACAGGAGGAGGCTGGTGCTCCATATACAAGGAGGACAGCACAGGAGGAGGCTGGTGCTCCACATACAAGGAGGACAGCACAGGAGGAGGCTGGTGCTCCATATACAAGGAGGACAGCACAGGAGGAGGCTGGTGCTCCATATACAAGGAGGACAGCACAGGAGGAGGCTGGTGCTCCATATACAAGGAAGACAGCACAGGAGGAGGCTGGGAGCTGCTGCCTCCTCTCTACAGACAGGATCTCCCCCTCCTCCTCCAGGTCCCACTGCCTCCTGTGATCTATAAGGATGACAGCTGTGGAGGAAGGAGTCATGGAGGGGAGGTGTACAGGAGCATGGGCAAGCAGTGTCAAGAATGGTGGGTGCTGGGGGTCACTCCTGCAGTGGAAGGAAGGAGCAGCCTCGATCTGGGCCAATTTGTGACACTGCTGCCTACTGGCCACAGTAATTGTCACACGCTAAGAAGATGCCTGGCTCTGATCACCTCCTGCTTTGTCCCTCACTGCCGATGTCCTGATCAGCCGCAGGGTGAGGGAAGGAGAAGACACAGGAGGCGGCACCGAGCTCCGCACAGGAGCAATGCTCGGAACTTTGTGCATCCGGTCTCCTGCACTGAGTGCTCCCACTGCCGCCCACCAGGTGGTGCCGCCTGAGACAATAAGCTCACATTGCCTCATTATAGCTGCGGGCCTGGGTGCAGTATTATAAGAGCGATATAACACTTGCATATTTGTAACCTCCGCTTGTTCCCTGCTGTCACACTAAGATGTGTTATTCTGTATATACTGTAGATGCCTCACAATCTATATGTATATATTGTATATAGTGATGAGCGGTCAGGATTTTCTTCCATCAGACTGAGTTGATGATCTCCTGTCTGGTTAGATCGGATTCAGGAGTCCTACATGTACTTTTTCAGCTCAGTCATCTACGATAAATCAAGGCAGCAATTTAGTTTTCCTAAAATTGAGAATCAGGTAAAAATAATAATGAGAAGATTCATCAACAACGAACAGGGAACAGCGAACAGAAAACAGGGAACAGCGAACAATGAACAGCGAACAGCGAACAGGGAACAGGAAACAGCGAACAGGGAACAGTGAACAGGGAACAGCGAACAGGGAACAGCGAACAGGGAATAGTGAACAGGAAACAGGGAACAGTGAACAGGGAACAGTGAACAGGGAACAGCGAACAGGGAACAGCGAATAGTGAACAGGGAACAGCGAACAGTGAACAGGGAACAGCGAACAGGGAACAGCAAACAGGGAACAGCGAACAGGGAACAGTGAACAGGGAACAGCGAACAGGGATTAGTGAACAGCGAACAGGGAACAGCGAACAGGGAACAGTGAACAGGGAACAGCAAACAGGGAACAGCGAACAGCGAACAGGGAACAGCGAACAGGGAACAGCGAACAGGGAACAGTGAACAGGGAACAGGGAATAGTGAACAGGGAACAGCGAACAGGGAACAGTGAACAGGGAACAGCAAACAGGGAACAGCGAACAGGGAACAGCGAACAGGTATTAGTGAACAGCGAACAGGGAACAGCGAACAGGAAACAGCGAACAGAAAACAGCGAACAGGAAACAGCGAACAGGGAACAGCGAACAGGGAACAGCGAACAGGGAACAGTGAACAGGGAACAGCGAACAGGGAACAGCGAATAGTGAACAGGAACAGCGAACAGTGAACAGGGAACAGCGAACAGGGAACAGCAAACAGGGAACAGTGAACAGGGAACAGCGAACAGTGAACAGGGAACAGGGAACAGCGAACAGGGAATAGTGAACAGCGAACAGGGAACAGCGAACAGGTATTAGTGAACAGCGAACAGGGAACAGCGAACAGGAAACAGCGAACAGGAAACAGTGAACAGAGAACAGCGAACAGTGAACAGGGAACAGGGAACAGCGAACAGGGAATAGTGAACAGCGAACAGGGAACAGCGAACAGGTATTAGTGAACAGCGAACAGGGAACAGCGAACAGGAAACAGCGAACAGGGAACAGCGAACAGGAACAGCGAACAGCGCACAGGGAACCTGCTGCTGACAGTCTCCGGGCTGAAAAATTTTTGGAGTTTATTTAATACAAAAAAAAGGGAAGAGAAAAGACGGCAATAAAAGACATTAGATATAAAATAAGTACACACAGAGACACAACTGACCCCTCTTCAGTAACAACTCCTCCTATCAGACTTGCCCCATCACTGCTCACTGCATGTAACTAGTGCTTAGAAGACAAATATTCCTATCCTGTCATTGAGGGATCTCCTGTGGGAGCCGCATGTGACCCCCGACCCCATCATCATCATCAGCGGAGCGCAACTATTCAAACCTCAGCCTCCGCCCAAAATTCCTGATAGTCCAACCAAAGCTCAGAGGCTGAATGATCCCGCCCGACGGCACAGAGGCCAAATTATCCTGTCCGACGGCACAGGGGCCGAATGTTCCCGCCCGACGGCACAGTGACTGACGGATCCCAAAGGGCGGCACAGAGATTTTCCAGCAAGGGAAGATGTGATTAATAAAGTGTCACAGGTGAAAATATCAGAGGGGCGGTTCCATATCAGCAATGAACAAAAGTCTGGAAAATGAATGATTTTCTCCCTCTTTCAATATGCAAAACCTTGCGTCACTACGGCTTCACAATATGGAAGACTCACACCACTACGGCTCTGCAAAGTCCTGGGTAACCCCAGCTCCGCAATGTGCAAAGCTCACAGCAACCCCAGCTCTGCAACATGCAAGGCTTGTGCCACATTGGCTATGCGGCATACACAGGTGGCGCCACGCCAGCTCCGCAATATAGCCAGTTACTATATGAGACTTTTCCTAAGACTTCGGCAGGATAATGCTGGATCTGCCTTCCTTCCGCCATCTCTGAGGCATCGCCTCCGTTACGCTGTAATCTCCATCAGGCCGCACTACATGTCTTGCAGGATTCAGTTACAATACGAGTGGTCTCGGGGGAGCACAGATTTGGCTTTTAAGCTTTTAGCGAATCATGAGATGCGGGGCGCTGAGATCCTGGCAGAGCATTACTATGGAGTGTTAAGACTTCTGGATGCAGAGAGAACAGACGTGGGATAGATAACAGTGGATGGAGAGACGGCCAGCCTGGAAACTGCGGGATCCATAACTAGATTACATCAATGGGCGGTTAGCAAATAACTGAACAGAAGAGGGAGAGAAGGGAGATGCTGCTGCAGTCTGTCTCCACCTGTATGGGAGGCTGTGAGAGGGGAGGGGGGAGATGCTGCTGCAGTCTGTCTCTGCCTGTGTGGGAGGCTGCATGCTGTGAGAGGAGAGAGGGAGATGCTGCTGCAGTCGTCTCCGCCTGTGTGGGAAACCGAGCAGCAGAGATGTCCTAAAACTAAAACCTAGTTTTGGAGAATGGTCAGACTGGATGCTTGGATTAACAACTAGGTCTTCTATGGGCTGTCAGGCCCAGATTGTCTATGATGACTCTGAGGAAAGGCAGCAGGCATGGAGGCTTGGGGGGAAGGGGCTCCAGATGTAGTAGTGCCAAGACAGCCCAACGTGTCACCTCTGACTTTCCATAGAACAGCAAAACCCCCCAGAGAAAGCACAATACAAGAAAAGGAAAATGTTCACTGACACAATCAGCTCCGCTACATCTGTAGATTATTAACCCCTCAACCTCATCAAGTACTGACCTGTTCAGAAAGGCATTTCCAAAGGCATTCAGTTTTCAGAAAGGTTTTCTTTAGTCGACCACTAGAGCATTGCCGGGAATAACACCTTCAACGTCCCCCTGCATCACCGCAATGATGGAGTCGGTGGCGGGCTGCAGCCCGATCCTCATCCCGGGGAAGTCCTGCTCCAGAAGATACCTGAGGAGGGAAAAATGGCCGAAGTCAGAGACAAGATCCTGCGGGAAACAGCAAATAATGTCATCAGGAGATCCTGCCGCAGGCTCCAGGCCCTGACCCCAAAATAAGGACTCTGCACAGGAGACTATTGTAACAAATCCTCAGCTGTGAGACATATATCCGGATTTATGTTTCCATTAACCAATGTGGAGCACTGCGGCCCTCCGCTGCATCCTGACTAGCAGGCCCATAAAAGGTTAAAAGATGCTGGACATACAGACCAACAGGATTGGTGTATTGTATCACATTGCTCCCCTGTTTCCTAGATCCCGGCTCCGCCTCCTATGTTTAAAAGCAGAGAGAGGCGGCCATCTTGCTCTCCTGCATCTGAATCCCGGAGCGAACGCCCACCCTCCCTCCCTGGATTTGGTCTTTCGGAAATGGTTTGTCGCAGCAGCGGTGTGAGTGACGGAGGTGTAAGTAACCTGGGCTGGATGGCCAGCAACAGAACACTTACAGTCACAGGTCTTAAGGCGGGTTTGTGCCTTCATTAAGCTGCGGCCAATTTATATATTAAATTTCCCACTTAAGAGTTAAATTTGAGCTGGTTGTTGGATACCCTCAATAAAAGTTAAAAGGTTAACATGGTGTCTGTGGTTATTGTCCGGCCGGGGTAAGGTGGGTTATGCTAGCCTGGGGTAAAGCTCCCAGGGGCTGATTTGTGGCCCCAAACCACCACCACTGCCGCACCGCTCAGCTCCTGGATGTTTTTGCTACTAACCAAAGCTAACAGTAATAACAGTAGAAATGATGCCATATTACATTGAATAGATACATATTAACCAATGGTAAATTGTATGCCTATGGTCAGCTAACCAATCTCAGGCATGTTGCAGCTCAACACATAAATATTTAATATAGAAAGCACAAAAGTGGAGCTAGATGCTTATAAATTTATTACATAAATTATATAAACCAGACAGTGTGACACAATAAGTGCAGGATATAAAGTGACGGCATAGTCTGCGGATGGAAGACAATCTAATCAAACAACGGTTTGTTTACAATTATAAGATATACAATTGATACATATGTGTTAACATACATTGTATACAAGTTTGGCCAGGGTTTACATAGATGGCCAGCACACAAAGGGTTAAGCCGTTTTGAGTTTTTAACATACAATTTATACAGTGTATCAGATAGTAAAGCAATTGTTAATCTGAGAGGAGGGAACTAGGGGAAGGGTGTATAGGGCACATTCATAGCATGGTTTCCGCATTCATATCAATATAAGGTATACCCATGCCACTGCAGCCAAAGAGCCCCCACCTCTCACCTGGTTTGATAAGATGTCAGCAGACAAGTAATGGGATAGGGATCCCAGGAATTACCCCTACGTACGTTTCGCTTAACAGTATAAAGTGCAAGTGCTGTGCTTCATCATGGGGGATCATATCCACCGGAATTACAGCTGCACCAGTTAAAGGACTGAGGAACCAACAACCATGAGTCTGTTGCTTTGCGCCCACCATCTGGCACCCTACACCCATACTACATCCACTGCCCCGGGATCCGCTCCCACCGTGGGGAGCCGCTCCATCCCAGCTGCCCGTCCATCATCCCGCAGGTTCTGCAGCAGCAGTGGCCACTAATAGCCACATACCACGGGTGGCGTCACGAATAACTACCTTAATTACCACCCCTCTCCCTACCACGCCAGAAGAGTTTCCTCTTTTTAAAGCTGAACCCAGGGTCACAGAGTCAGGTCTCGACCCCTGTGACTCCCCAGAACTGTACGTTAGCCTGTCTGCTGACATCTTATCAAACCAGGTGAGAGGTGGGGGCTCTTTGGCTGCGGTGGCATGGGTATACCTTATATTGATATGAATGCAGAAACCATGCTATGAATGTGCCCTATACACCCTGCCCCTAGTTCCCTCCTCTCAGATTAACAATTGCTTTACTATCTGATACACTGTATAAATTGTATGTTAAAAACTCAAAACGGCTTAACCCTTTGTGTGCTGGCCATCTATGTAAACCCTGGCCAAACTTGTATACAATGTATGTTAACACATATGTATCAATTGTATATCTTATAATTTTAAACAAACCGTTGTTTGATTAGATTGTCTTCCATCCGCAGACTATGCCATCACTTTATATCCTGCACTTATTGTGTCACACTCAGGGCCGGCGTTAGGGGGGGGCAGACTGGGCACTTGCCCAGGGCCCCCACCCTCTGAAGGGCCCCCAGCAGGGTCCTACACTAATAATGTTGCTGCAGGTTTATCGGCTCTTCCCCGCTCTCCTTCCCTGAGAGCAGTGCCCGCTGAATATCACCCCCATCTGCGGCCTCCTGCCGCTCACTCTGCGTGCTGACCGGAACACTGTTGTTCCGATCAGCTGTTACCGCGGTATCACTGCTCTGCACTATTGCAGTCTTCAGTATTGCAGGAGGGTGGTGCTGCAGCTCAGCCTTACACTGATTGGTTAAAGTACAGCCAATCAGTGTTAGTTTTCACTGCACTCTGTCCTTTGGATTAGTAGCACAGCTCAGGCAGGGAGCTATTCTGTGATTGGTGGAGAGCCAGTGAGCTGTGCTGTGATTGGTGGAGCCCCTGCCTCCTCCTCTTTTCATTCACTGGCGCTATGATGACGAACAGAGGGACTCCACTGCTCCCTCCTGCATCACTCCTTATGCCAAAGTAAGTAACATTGGCTCCTCTGTTATTATCGTTGTTCAGAATGAGGGCCCCCAGTGTCTGCAGGGTCAGTGGGGGTGACACAGTGTTGGAGTGGGCCCTCAGAAAGGAGAGAGTGAGGGCCCCCTGTACACAAATGCAAGGTTTGAATAAGGAAGCAGCATTTCCTCGGCTGCTCCACAGAGCCAGATACAGGAAGAGCTGCTGGAGCACTGCACTGTAGCTTTATATTAGTACTGTATACACTGCTATCCCTGCTATCCCTGGAGGGTGGGTGGGGGAGGGGTGCCAGCACTGCTACATCACCCTGAGCACAGGCACTGGGGGGAAAATGTGAAGGAAGGAGGAACATGCTGAGTGCTGAGCTAGGGTGTGCCGAGCTGCCTGATAATTAGAAGAAAGCTATTACACATTGCAAACACCTCTCTGCTGTGCACACACCATGTACACCTAATTTTCCAACAGATAGGAAATAACACTATTCGTAATATGAGCATAGCAGAGCTCTGTGTGTGTGTACTATCACATAGCAGAGCTCTGTGTGTGTATGTACTATCTAGCTATGAATCTATCATCATCTATCTATCATCATCTATCACTCTATCTATCTCTAATCTATGTATCTATCATCTGTCAGCTCTCCTGTGTGGTGTAGTATATAGAGGATCTGTCGGCTCTCCTGTGCAGTGTAGTATATAGAGGATCTGTCGTCTCTCCTGTATGGTGTAGTATATAGCGGATCTGTCGGCTCTCCTGTGCAGTGTAGTATATAGCGGATCTGTCATCTCTCCTGTGCGGTGTAGTATATAGAGGAGCGGTCGGCTCCCCTCTGTGATGTAGTATATAGAGGAGCTGTCGGCTCTCCTATGTGGTGTATTATATAGAGGTTCTGTTGGCTCTCCTGTGTGGTGTAGTATATAGAGGAGCTGTCAACTCTCCTGTGTGGTGTAGTAGATAGAGGTTCTGTCAACTCTCCTGTGCGGTGTAGTATATAGAGGAGCTGCCGGCTCTCCTGTGTGGTGTAGTATATAGAGGAGCTGTTGGCTCTCCTGTGCGGTGTACAATATAGAGGATCTGTCAGCTCTCCTGTATGGTGTAGTATATAGCGGATCTGTCGGCTCTCCTGTGCAGTGTAGTATATAGCGGATCTGTCATCTCTCCTGTGCGGTGTAGTATATAGAGGAGCGGTCGGCTCCCCTCTGTGATGTAGTATATAGAGGAGCTGTCGGCTCTCCTATGTGGTGTATTATATAGAGGTTCTGTTGGCTCTCCTGTGTGGTGTAGTATATAGAGGAGCTGTCAACTCTCCTGTGTGGTGTAGTAGATAGAGGTTCTGTCAACTCTCCTGTGCGGTGTAGTATATAGAGGAGCTGCCGGCTCTCCTGTGTGGTGTAGTATATAGAGGAGCTGTTGGCTCTCCTGTGCGGTGTACAATATAGAGGATCTGTCAGCTCTCCTGTATGGTGTAGAATATAGAGGAGCTGTCAGCTCTCCTGTGTGGTGCAGTATATAGAGGAGCTGTTGGCTCTCCTGTGTGGTGTAGTATATAGAGGATCTGTCAGCTCTTCTGTGTGGGGCAGTATATGTCTTCTGACGACGATTCTCCTGATGCCAGTGAAATCACATTGACTGAGCAGCTCCTTCTTTTCCACTCTGCTCTGTCAGTGGAGCATAACTGCTGATGTCATCCAGATTGACAGACAGCTCCCTGATGCCTAACTGTAGGGATCTGGCTGTCAATCAGCAAGACTTTTCGGCAGTGACACTCTTTAGATGCCACAGATTCATGAACAGTTGTATATCTCTTCAAAAGCCAGAGAAATCTGACCTCAGCATGCCATCTCATCAAAATTGGCATGAAAAACACCAGTTTTTCATAAATTGGGCCCATTTTGTATGACCGTATATTACAAAAAAATATTTGCACATTTTGCTATAGAATTGGTGTTCTTCTATTATTGCCATATTGATGATATAGCATCATGGTCGTCCCCAAGAAAGCAGGCAAGGGAACCCATAGGGTGGACAGGCCCCCATGACAGAAGGGGAGGTAGGGAGTGAATGGGTATACATGATTGGATGGTGTAAGGGGCAAAAGGATGGGTGGCCAGGGCAGGAAGGGGGGGAGTCGTGGGGAGGACATGGGACAGTGAAGGGGAAGCTCGTGTCACTTGGCTTCCGGTGCTGACAAGAGGAGTTTCTCTGTCAGCAGGTTCCTGTTAATAATGGCTGACCTGGCTGCTTTAAAGGAGCTTTTAGCTGCGGCCACTGCGGTGCATGGGGTGCAGGCAGTGCAGGCTTTCGTTCAGGCTGCCTGCACGTCCCCATCGGCACCGGCCCCCTCCACACCTGAAGCGCGCGGCCGACGTTCCCGGCCGCCGGAGCGCTATTCACCGGAGGCAGGTAGCAGGAGGCGGGTCCTTTCTGGGAGCCCCGGTGGGGACCCTCAACGGCGGAGTACGTGTTCTCCAGGATTGGAGCCGTCTCCGGCCGTTAGGAGGAATCCGCGGCGGGTGAGCGCCGGACCGGAAGTGGGCGGTTCCGGCCTGCTGCGTACTTCCGGCGGCAATCGCGATCCGGAGGACCAGCGATTGCGGCGGCTCCTGGCCTGGATAGGCCGAGGAGCGGCGCCGAGCGGCCGTCGGTTAAATCGGGGGCCTCCTGCAGTCGGCGGGGGGTAGAGCGGCCTTCCGGGAGGAAGGGGCCTGCAGCGGCGAGTCGCAGTAGGGGGAATGTGGCTGAAGAAGTGGGCCTGGCAGTCGCAGAGGGAAGAAGACGGGGTACGAGATCCACGGACGGTGAATTGAGTAGGCTTCGTCGGGAGACGGTGGCCCCAGGTGGTGGACGGGGTGGCACACGGGACGGAGCGGCGATGGATGTGCGGCCCAGGAGGGCTGATGCGGATCCCTCCGGTGCAACGGGAGGGGGATCCCGGCGGGAGCAGGAGTTGCACCCCTCTGGCAGTCGGCCGAGTGGGTCTGGGGATGGTGGATCTTCCAGCCGGAAGAGACAGCGGGGGAACTCGGTGGCCGGGCACGGTCAGGGTTCCCAGGACAGAGCGTCTGACAAGAGGCAGAGGCCTGTAGTGGGGGCTATGTCTATGGTGGGTGTGGGGGGTGGCGTCGTGCGGCGTCGGGATGATGACATGGCCTCCCTGACCGGTGTGGACGAGGCGTGCTGTCTGGAAGATGGCGAAGAGTCCGAGGGATCTTCTGTGGACGAAGGACCGGCTGAGGACGTCGTCGCGGCTGCTCCTCAGCAGCCTGGTGAGAATTTGGGGACTGTGGTTTTACCTGTATCGGGGGAGGTCTCTGTGGGGGGTTCACAGCCGTTGGGGGGGGTTTTGCAAGGGTTTAATGGGGAAGTACAAGGGTTTGGGCAGTTAGTGGGTTTTTTGCGCACTTTGATGTCAGCTTTGAGTCCGGGCGCGCTGACGGGGTCGCCGGTTGGGGCATGGGTGGGGCATGCTGGGGCGGGGCCCGGTCGGGACGGCAGTGGAGCCGGTCGTGGGGGGTACTGTGACGGCGGTGCAGGAGGGTACAGGTGGGGCGGCTGGGTTGGTGACTGAGAAGGAGACTGAGAAGGAGCAGGAGGCGGGGAAGGAGAAGGAGAAAGAGGACGAAGTAGTCAGACTTAGTGATAAGGCAAAAAGTGAGGTTTATGTGTGTTTTGAGGGTCTTTTGGGGGCGCACCTCAAGAAGGAAGTTCGTGAAAAAATTTGGAATAAGGAGTATGTGGAGATTTTCTCGTTGCTCCCTCTTGCTAAATTTAATTTGGATAAGGTGCGGCCGAGTACTTCCAAGAATGAGAAGGATGATGAGGAGAAGCGGCGTTATAGACTAATCCCGCGGACGTTTACGAATTGGCTTCAGGCGTTTGCGATTTTAGCAAGTGTAGTGGGGGAGAAGGAGCCGGAACACTGTTCCACCTTATTTGGATATATGGACTCTATTGGGGAGGCGTAAAGGGAGCATGGTGGCTCGGCATGGCTGCGCTATGACGAGGAGTTCAGGCAGAGGATGGCGTTGAGGCCGGGTATTCAGTGGGGCCATAAGGATATTTCGTTGTGGCTGCGGTATATGACAACGCCGACTCAGCCCTTTCGAGGGACGGCCGGGGGTTCGGGTTTCGGTTCAGGCTCCCGGCTAATGCCCGAGGGGGAGGGCGCTGCTGGCAGTTCAATGAGGGCCAGTGCAGATTTGGGACGTCTTGCCGGTTTAAACATGAGTGTTCGGGCTGTGGTGGAACCCATAGCCGATCCCGTTGTTTTAAAAAAGGGGGAGGAAAAGGGGGTGACAGTGCTGGTCAGAGGGAGGACACCGGTGAAAGTCGACGCGATGGAGCCGTTCTTAAATAGATACCCCGATACGGCGGCAGCTGAGTTATTGCGTTCAGGGTTTCGTTTTGGTTTTCACATCCCGTCTGATGCGACGGGTAGTGGGGTGTTTCTGGGCAATCTGCGTTCAGCCAAGGAGCATCCGGGGGTAATAAAGGACAAGTTACGGACGGAGGTGGGGTTGGGGCGTATGGCGGGTCCTTTTTCGGAGCCGCCTTGTGAAAGGCTTATTGTTTCTCCACTGGGGGTGGTCCCAAAAAAGGAGTCGGGGAAGTTTAGATTGATTCACCATTTGTCATTCCCGGCTGGGAACTCGGTTAATGATGGAATTGCTCCGCAGTTGTCTTCAGTCTGTTACGTGTCCTTCGATAGGGCGGTGGATTTAGTGCGAAAGGCTGGCCCGGGTGCGCTGATGGCGAAGTCGGATGTGGAGGCGGCGTTTCGCTTGTTGCCGGTGCACCCACAGAGCCAGCGTTTGTTGGGTTGTATGTGGGATGGGTGTTTTTATGTGGATCGCTGTTTACCCATGGGTTGCTCGATTTCCTGTTCTTATTTTGAGGTTTTTAGTTCATTTGTGGAATGGGTTGTGCGGGATGTGTCGGGTATGGATTCCATAATCCATTATCTCGATGATTTTTTCTGTGTGGGACCTGCTGGTTCCCCGATTTGTGCAGGCTTGTTGTTTGCATTGCAGGGGGTGGCTACTCGTTTTGGTATCCCGTTGGCTCCGGATAAAACGGAAGGCCCGGCGTCAGTGATGCGTTTTTTGGGAATCGAGTTGGATTCTGTGGCAGGTGAATGTCGGTTGCCAGAAGAAAAGGTTTTGGACTTGCGGCGGTCTGTGGCAGAGTTGGGCCGTGCGAGGAAGGTTCGGCTGAAAGTAGTCCAATCTGTGCTGGGCAAGCTGAACTTTGCGTGTAGGATTTTGCCGATGGGGCGGGTGTTTGCCCGACGGTTGGTGGCTGCCACGTCCGGTACTACTTGTCCGACGCATTTTGTCAGGATTACGAGGGAGATCAAGGAGGACCTGAAGGTCTGGGATACGTTCTTGCAGTCGTATAACGGGCGTAATTTTTGGTTGAAGGAGATGGTGCCCAATAGCGAGTTGCAGCTCTTCACGGATGCGTCGGGTTCGTTGGGTTTCGGTGCCTTCTTTCAGGGCAGTTGGTGTGCGGGCGCATGGCCTCAGCAGTGGCATGATGACGGCTTGGTAAGGAACTTGGCACTATTGGAACTTTTCCCCATAGTGATGGCAGTTGAACTGTGGGGAACGGTATTGGCAGGAAGAAAGGTGTGTTTTTATTGTGACAATATGGCGGTTGTACATGCGATTAATTTATTGTCCGCTAAATCTCCACCGGTGGTGGCGTATCTGCGGCATTTGGTGTTGTTGTGTCTGCAGCTGAACATTCAGATTGTGGCGAAACATGTTCCTGGAGTTTCTAATTCGGTGGCTGATGCGCTTTCTCGATTTCAGCTCAGCAGGTTCCGGGAGCTGGTGCCATGGGCGGAAGAGGAGGGTCTGCGGTGTCCGAATGGCTTATGGACCCTGGTAATGTGATCGTGGGTGGTTTGATCAGCAGGTCGGTAGCCGAATCGACGTGGACACGGTATAACGTGGTGTGGCGTGAATGGGAGGCTTTCGTGGGAGCGTTTGGAGCTGGTAATGACAGGGCATGGTTGCAGTCGGTTTTGGCTTTCGTGAGCAATGATTTCGTGTTGGGAAAATATGCCTCTGCGGTGTCAATGCGGCTGGCGGCTATAGCATTTTGGTTTAGGTTATTGGGAGAACCGGATGTGACGAAGGATTTTAGGGTTCGGCAGGCGTTAAAAGGTTTTAAGCGGGGGGGGCGCGGTTGAGAGACAGCCGGCGCCCAGTTTCGGTTGACTTGTTAGATAGGCTGGTAGAGTGTTTGGAAGGGGTTTGTGTGTCGGAATACGAGAGGGTTATGTTTGCAGCAGCATTTGTATTGGCTTTTTTCGGGGCATTCCGTTTGGGGGAATTGGTTAGCCCTTCTAAAGTCAGGGCAGGAGGTTTGATGTTGGGGGATGTGGTCGTGTGGCCTGACAGAGTGGAATGTTGGCTGCGGCGTTCCAAGACTGATCAGGCGGGTAAGGGAAGGCTGGTTGTGTTATACTCCCTGGGGGGTAGTTGTCTGTGTCCGGTGAGTACCGTGCGGGACTTTTTGTCGGTAAGGGGTGGACGAATGGGTCCTTTCTTGCTGCACGCTGATGGCTCGTTTTTGTCGCGGTTCCAGTTTCGTGCAGTTTTGAGAGCTTGTTTGGTTGCAGTGGGTGAACAGCCTAATGAATATGGTACTCATTCATTTCGTATCGGGGCGGCTACGGAAGCGTCTCGGTGGGGTTTGGGAGATGATGTGGTGCGGCGCATTGGCCGTTGGGAATCTTCTCGCTTCCGACTGTATGTTCGCCCCCATTTGCTCACCCGGTAACGGCTGTAGGGTTGGAACACAGATTGCCGAGGGAGGACTGAATAAGGGGGTCGGCCGATGGCCGGGATATGTTTAACGGGGGATGAGGTTTTTTGGTTTTCAGTCAGTGTTTTTGCACTTATTTGTTTTGTGTTTGTTTACACAGGTCCCTGTTTGATCTGGATTATGGGTCACTCTTACGTCTATTGGGGGGCTCGGAGAGCGGATGTTCGTCCAGATGGCCGTCAGCTGGGGCTGGATCGTTCAGCAGCGGAAGTTAAATGGTTGGGGTTTAAGGGCATGACGTGGGGAAGAGTGTTGCCGGAGTTTGAGTATTTTTGTGGTGTGAATCGACCTCCGGATGTGTTGGTGCTGCATGTTGGGGGGAATTATTTGGGCGTGCGTGCGTCCCGAGAGTTAATTAGGGACATTAGGTGTGATTTGTTGCGGTTGTGGTGCGCACATCCTGGTTTGATTGTGGTGTGGTCGGATATCGTTCCGCGTGGCAGTTGGAGGTTTGCGAGATCGGTGGATAAGATCAATAAGGCGCGTGTGAAGGTGAATAAGGTAGTGGGGGCGTTTGTGGCAAGGAATGGTGGCGTGGTTGTGCAGCATAAAGATTTGCAGTCGTCATCGCGGCAATATTTGAAGTCGGATTTGGTTCATCTGACGGACATAGGAATGGACATGTGGATGTTGGGTTTGCGTGATAGAGTGGAACAAGCAGTTGGTGTGTGGCGGGTCCAGGTCAAGTAAGGGGTCACTTGTCCTGTCCTGTGGCGGGGGTAGGTCTGGTCCAGAGGCAAGGAAAGTACATTTGAAAAAGGGGAGAAGTCACTTGGAGGTTACAGTGGCTACGGTCAATGGTACTTGGCAAGCACGGGGTCTAAAAGCTGGGGGTATTTGGTTATTGGCAACCAGTACCTCGTCCCTGGGGCCGGTGGGTGGAGCGGCCAGGGATAGTAATAATAATAGCCAGTGCCAAGGGGAAAGAACCAGTACAGCGTCCCTGGGGCCGGTGGGGGTAGCGGCCAGGGATAATCATTGGAGGCTTCTGGACCGGGCCTATCCAGGAATGATTGAGGAGTGCCTATTGTTTAAAGTTGGGACGCCCGTTGGAAGGCGAACCAGTTGAATTTATTTAGTATGTAAACAATAGGCAATAAAAAGGCTGCTGTGGCCAATTATTTAACCATGTCATGGCAGTATTTGTTTATATGATTAATTCCGGCACACCAGTTAAGAACAAGGATGAACACTTGCAGTCTTTTGCTAGTGGTGCTTTTTTATTCAACAGGTTAATGTCATGTAACAGGATTGGTAAAATCCTGGTAAGTGCATTACACAGATCACGTATATGCATGAGCAGAGTAAATCAAAGGCAGCAAATATTGATTGGCACTTCACTCATGTTCCTTATAGACGGCAGAACCTGTGAGCCACATGAAATAGTGTGTATACATACAGGTAAACAATTCCCTTTCATACCCCTGAGTTTAATAGCTTAATTATTATGTGACATTATGTATAAGGTCACAATTAATCCTGTCAATTAATCCCTACTATTAGGATTTTCCACCAAAGGTGCTGTTGTATAGGGACTAGTATTTTCCCTATAACCCTATGCTTACTTCCACAAGGTAGTTCCCTTTATTAATATCGTAGCACTCACTATCTCCAGCCATATTAGCCAGTCACCTCTATCATAGTGATCTTAATTTTCTTCTTCTTGATCTCCTTTTCCTAATCATGATTATGCATTATGCACATATGGTGTAAATTAATCTCCTTAACACTGGTATGATAGATGCAATGAAGAATAATGGATTTCATACATGGTGAAGGGGATCCTGTGTAATCAATGTAACAATGAAAACCCCGTTTTTTCTTGATATCACTTTGTATATTTTCACATTGTTAACCAGCAGCATAAGACTAGGGTGTATTTTTTATATGTATCTTGTTATGCAGAAACAAATGCTGACAGTTTCTTTTTTTCTTGTTTAATTTTCATGCAATGAAAGGTATTGTCTGTACTGAAGAAAGCCCAACAGGGCTGAAAACGTTTTACCAATCCTGTTACATGACATTAACCTGTTGAATAAAAAAGCACCACTAGCAAAAGACTGCAAGTGTTCATCCTTGTTCTTAACTGGTGTGCCGGAATTAATCATATAAATATTGGACTTATTCTTCTGAGCACCCACCGAAAATAGTGAGCCAAACCTTCTACACTATATATGGCAGTATTTGTGTCATTATTGGGGTATGTAGGAAAAAAGGGGGTTGGGGGTGGTTAAAAGGTTGGGTAAGGAACGACCGAAAATCCTCCCTCACCTGTCATGATTGTCTCTGGTGGGCCCAAGGTTCTCCAGTCCAGCTCTGTATATATATTAGTTGTGTGTAGTATATAGTGTATACTGATGTGTATATACTGATGTGTAGTACTTGTTTGTACTGTATAGTGTATACTGGTGTGTAGTATATAGTCAGCACAGGACGCGAGTATAGGGTCTTATTTTTAACTGTGGGAAACAAGTGATATAAGAAGGGCTTGTTCTAATAGTGGAGAACTCCTTTAATAAATTAAGCTGCTGGAGTAATATTCACCCACTTCATTAATTAGGAAATGTACTAGCCCCGTGAGCATCCAACACAAATGTACACACATACACACTTATATACCCTGTACATACACATTATATAGAATATTATATATACACTGTGCGCCTATTAATGAAGTGAGTGAAAATTACTCCAGCAGGTTCATTAATTAAGAATGGCCATGCACAGCGTGTCTCAATAAATCAGGACCATTGTTCTTGGCAGCACATCACCCGGTGTAAACAGGAGAAGTGCTGCTGATAACACGATCTGTATGGGGACACAATGATTTCTTAGATCAAAGGAGTTTTAACAGTCACTATCAGTGATCATCCTATCCCCGATGATCTATTCGTGATTGTTCTATCCCCAATGATAAGTGATCATCCTATCCCTAATGATCTATTAGTGATCGTTCTCACCCCATCGTTCTTTCTCAGCCTGTGTGAGGAGCCGGAATACAAGCGCAGAATGACATTACTATAGCCGATGGCACTCATTTAAAGGTCTGAAATCGGTTTCAGTAAATACAACTCAAATGTTTGTGTGTGATGGTGCAATTTGTTAGCAGATGGGGCCCCACTTTTAACTTGTGCCCAGGGCCCAACTTTGTCTAAAACCGGCCCTGGTCACACTGTCTGGTTTATATAATTTATGTAATACATTTATAAGCATCTAACTCCACTTTCGTGCTTTCTATATTACATATTACATTGAAGCAACAACAGTGGGATCCGGGGCCCCTAAAGGAAACAAAAATCAGGATACCGGAAGATTTCACTGTACAGGGACTCTGTGTCTCCTCCAGCCGTGGATGGGACGTAGCTGCCATCATCACTCTGCAGCTAAATTAGATACTAGGCCCTCAGTGTCTTTGTTGCCCATAGCAACCAATCAGAGCTCAGCTTTCATTTCTCCAGAGCAGTTTAAAAAATTAAAGCTGCACTGTGATTGGTCACTAGGGGCAACAAAGAAGTCTGACTGTTAGACACGACTGAGGCCTAGTATTTGTGATTGTCCCTTGTTTATCCGGTATTACCGTATATGCTGGTGCCACTGTCGCTCCTTCCCCCTATCTAGCTGGGATACTTACTGTTACCTGTAAGGATGTTATGCGGTCCCTGTCTGCTCTGGAGTCGTCCATATGTGCGGTCCCTGGCTGCTGTGGAGTCATCCACGTGTGCGATCCCTGGCTGCTCTGCTGTGTAGCACAACTATCCCCTTCCAAACGCTGCTGGTTTTCCTAGGCCTCAGGCCCTGTGTTGTGTATACTGGTTCCTGTTTGAGCCTAGGGTACGTGCGGCCATACCTTTCCCACTTTTATAGGGGTGGTGTGTGCACCTTGAATTGCTGTCCCCAGCCTATTGCTGTGGGGCACCTCCTATATAAAGTTCCCCTTCCCTATTGAGCACGGCCAGAGTTTCCCATTAGGTACCCTAACTTAGACGTGTGGAGGTCCAGCCTGTAATCAGTACTGTGGTTGTTTTTGGACCTGACCTTTCCATGTTGCCCTCTGGTTTTTATTTGTGTTTGTCTGATATTTATCACATACAGAAATATAATTGCAATCATATTATGAGTACCGAAAGGTTATATTGACAGTTAGAATGAGTTAATGCAGCAAGTCAATATTTCCAGTGTTGACCCTTCTTCTTCAGGACCTCTGCAATTCTCCCTGGCATGCTCTCAATCAAGTTCTGGACCAAATCCTGACTGATAGCAGTCCATTCTTGCATAATCAATGCTTGCATTTTGCCAGAATTTGTTGGTTTTTGTTTGTACACCCGTCTCTTGATGATTGACCACAAGTTCTCAATGGGATTAAGATCTGGGGAGTTTCCAGGCCATGGACCCAAAATCTCTATGTTTTGTTCCCTGAGTCATTTAGTTATCACCTTTGCTTTATGGCAAGGTGCTCCATCATGCTGGAAAAGGCATTGTTGGGCGCCAAACTGCTCTTGGACGGTTGGGAGAAGTTGCTCTTGGAGGACACTCTGGTACCATTCTTTATTCATGGCTGTGTTTTTAGGCAAGACTGTGAGTGAGCCGATTCCCTTGGCTGAGAAGCAACCCCACACATGAATGGTTTCAGGATGCTTTACAGTTGGCATGAGACAAGACTGGTGGTAGCGCTCACCTCTTCTTCTCCGAATAAGCTGTTTTCCAGATGTCCCAAACAATCGAAAAGGGGATTCATCAGAGAAAATCACTTTACCCCAGTCCTCAGCAGTCCACTCCCTGTACCTTTTGCAGAATATCAGTCGGTCCCTGATGTTTTTTCTGGAGAGAAGTGGCTTCTTTGCTGCCCTCCTTGAAACCAGGCCTTGCTCAAAGAGTCTCCGCCTCACAGTGCGTGCAGAAGCACTCACACCAGCCTGCTGCCATTCCTGAGCAAGCTCGGCACTGCTGGTAGTCCGATCCCGCAGCTGATACAGTTTTAAGATAGGGTCCTGGCGCTTGCTGGTCTTTCTTGGGCGCCCTGGAGCCTTTTTGACAACAATGGAAGCTCTCTCCTTGAAGTTCTTGATGATGCGATAGATTGTTGACTGAGGTGCAATCTTTCTAGCTGCGACACTCTTCCCTGTTAGGCCATTTTTGTGCAGTGCAATGATGGCTGCACGTGTGTCTTTAGAGATAACCATGGTTAACTGAAGAGAAACAATCATACCAAGCACCAGCCTCCTTTGAAAGTGTCCAGTGGTGTCATTCTTACTTAATCATGACTGATTGATAGCCAGCCCTGTCCTCATCAACACCCACACCTGTGTTAATGGAACAATCACTAAAACGATGTTAGCTGCTCCTTTTAAGGCAGGACTGCAATGATGTTGAAATGTGTTTTGGGGGTTAAAGTTAATTTTCTAGGCAAATATTGACTTTGCAAGTAATTGCTGTTAAGCTGATCACTCTTTATGACATTCTGGAGTATATGCAAATTGCCATTAGAAAAACTGAAGCAGTAGACTTTGTTAAAATTAATATTTGTATCATTCTCAAAACCTTTGGCCATGCCTGTAGCTTCTCCACCCACCGGGAACGGTTACCCTAGTAACGGGCAGTCTGATTGGTCCCCTATCACTAGGTGTGTGTTTGTGGTATGGAGCTTCAGGCTTCTCTTACCCCCTACCAAGACAAAGCATACTGCACCTTCTGTTAGGGGTGCAGTACCCTTTTGCAGCACGCTGACTAGCGGGGCTCTACATTAGCGATTCCAGGACGAGCTTAAGGCAGCCTCCAGTCCACCAGGATGTCTTCCTCAGTCCTCCTAGGAACTGAACTAACTAGCTCCGCCACAAACCAGACTTTATAAGGGAGCTCACCCTGAACCGGGGTTTAGGTCTCCCCCTTGTGGCCTGGAGGCAGAAGGTGTTGTGTGCGGTTCTTGCCTAGTGTGAATACCCTTCTGTTGCTCTCAAGTGTGACATTATCACCCGGGGGCAATAATGACACTGTGGCAATAGGACCAAGGGGTGCCACAGCTGCGTGGTCTGCTGCCATTGGCAATATGCCACTGCTTGTACGTGAAGCCCTGCTGTTCCATGTGAATAAACCCTTGTTTGTCTCTTGAACTTGGAGTCCAGTGTACCAGCTGTGTCTGCACTACTGTGCTCCAGGCCATGCCTGCATCACCCAGCTCCGGTCTGCACCTGCCATGCCTACACCATCCTGCTACTTTCTATTCCAGCCAGTGTCCGGTGTCTGACCTATGCCCAGAATTGTGTCTGGTGTCCTCTGCCCAAGCTGTGTCTGGCCTTTGCCAGGAACTGTACAAAGGCCAGGAACTGTACCCAGTATCTGATGACCTTTGCCAGGAACCATGCCCAGTGTCTGACGCCCTCTGCCCGAAGCTGTGCCCGGTATCTGACGCCCTCTACCCTGAGTTGTTCCCGGTGTCTGATGCCCTCTGCCCTGAGCTGTGCCCGGTGTCTGACGCTCAATGCCAGGAGCCGTGCCTGATGACCAATATCTGGAGCCATATCTGATGACTTCTGGCTTATGTCCGGAGCTTCGCTCGATGAACAGTGCCTCAGGATCCCTGTCTGGGGTCTGTGTCCTGATGATGTCTGTTGGAGGTCGGTGTTAGATGTTCCCCTGCTGTGAGAATGCTATGCCTGGGGCCTGTATCTAAAGTCCTCCTGATATACCCATGCCAGAAGACGCCAATCCGAGATGGCCTCTCTTCCATGCCACGGTGAGATGACATCTTCCTGTTGATGTCCTGCTCGTCTCCCTTTTGCCTTGTGCTTTGTGACTTTGTCCTTGAAATTTATCTTTTAGTAAACTTTACATTTCATACCTGAAGTTGTGCGGTGTCTAGTAGTCCTGATGCGTGTTACACCTCTCGCCCATGCTCAGCTGCCACATACCCTGGTCACTGCCCTTCCATAGTCTCAGTAGGTAGGCTCGGGTCCCCATGTGTGTGAGTGAGTTCACTTCCTTCTCATAGACACTTCATGTTGCCGCAACTTCAGCGGCACAATTGCAACACTTTTTCGTAAGATTTCTTCCATATCTTGCAGAGAGCTATCCATGTGTTTTGGGAGGGGTGGTTGGCAGTATTTTATAGTTTTTACGTACATGAATGTTTCATCGAAAAGCACATGGATTTCTGCAGGGGCGTAAGTACAACAGGTGCAGGGGTTACAATCACACCTGTTGGACACGAAGGTCAGGGGTACTCGGCAGCTAGGTCAGCGGTCTGGATTACGGTGGCTGTGTCTAGAGCTGTAGCCCCGGCTCACATAAAACAAAATAGAGTAATCTAAAAGTAAAAGAATGTTCGTGACAGCAGCTGAAGTTGTTGTGGCCACTAGGTGGCTGGCACTGCATGAAGAGCCTCAAATGTCAGATGTTGTAGCAGTGAGGTAGAATACCCCCTTCAGCATGGGGCAGATCCTTGAGGTGTAGAGAGTGGATGATGGTGGTTGCAGTAGAGGAGCAATGTGAGAATGCAGGAGAAACTAAGCACAACAGACAGCCTTTTGCACTTCTTTACCTTTACTGTAGTCTGTAGTTGATACAGCAAGTCCAGGCTATATACAGAACCAGACACACAGTTCAACCAGTCTGAGAAGAGCTGGAGTCCACCCTGCTAGGTGAGAGAACTTGCCTTCCTGTTGTCTTCTATGAGTTTATCATGTTTCAGGTATCTGTGAACTGTCTTTTACTCTCTCTTTTTTCTCACCCTCTGTGTGGATCCCTTCCAGCCAAGCAGGTTGGCTGCAAGGGATCCTGAGGTAAAAAACTCATCAAATACTCAGCGTGTGCACGTGGCCTTACATCTAAGATGCTGCAGAACATCAATCATACACATCAGCTGTTGCAGAACCTCATCGTACACTTCAGCTGCTGCAGAACCTCATCATACACTTCAGCTGCTGCAGAACCTCATCATACACCTCAACTGCTGCAGAACCTCATCCTACACCTTAGCTGCTGCAGAACCTCATTATAGACATCAGCTGCTTCAGATCCTCATCATACACACCAGAACCTTATTATACCCCTCAGATGCTTTAGAACCTCATCACAGAGGCGTAACTAGGTTTTCTGGCACCCGGGGCAAGAATTTATTTTGGCTGCTGTGAAGGTGACGGTCGCAGGACAGACCAAAAGAACGCGGATACGGAAGTGGCACAGTGCATTTTTTGATGAGGTCACCCATTTACTCCACTCCCTCATGTTCCGGTCTCATCAGTCTCATGTATTAAGATTTCTCTTTTCTTTATCTTTTAGACTTTTTTTTTTCCACTTCTTCGAGTCTCCTGCGGAGCTGTTTGATGATCCGATGTTCCTGACTGTAAAGGTCGCTTTACACGTCACGATATCGCAACGCAACTACGATAAAAAGTCACGTGGTAGGGGCGTTGCAGTTGATATCGTTCGTGTGTTGTGTCGTGTAAATGGGCAACGCAACTCAAAAACGATGCAACTACGATATCGTTTTTGAATTGTGCATGCTCTTCAACCGTGCAATATTGGCTTGACGATCTGCCAGGATCGTGATGTGTGACAGCGCAACTACGATTTGGAGTGCAACTTCCCCTATTCACTCCAATGTTAATTTGTTAATTGGTCGTTCCCTGAGTTGCTCAGACACTGTGTGCAAGAGGGGCGTACGACATCGTAGTTGCGTAGTAGGCGATATCTCCCTGTGTAACATCTCCTATGCGATCTTGGACAAGTGCCAAAAACGTGTGCGCTCCTGTGAAATCGAATGCAATATCGGAACGATATTGCGATATGTAGAGCGGCCTTGAGTGTCCGGGGACGACGTTATTGAGATTGAAGATTACAACATACTGTAACGCCGGTGGTCTGGTGTCTTGGTTCCCTCGGCGTTACTGCGCTTTCACCCAATGCTCCTTCCCCCCTGTCCAGCTGGGAGACTGTAGTATGTTACCTGGATAGGATTCTGCTCAGTTCCCAGCTCCGCTGCGTAGCTGCACGTGTTGTATTGTCAGTGCTCCGCTGTTTACCTCTCGTGTGGACCCTGGCTCCCGCTGTGGAAGCTATCCGCGGGTTGTGAGGTCCTCTGCAGCTGGTGCATGACTTTCCACGTGAGTCTAGGCTTGCAGCCGCTGCCAGGTGCTCTGGGCATCGGTTCCTGTGCTGGCTATGCTGTATGGGTTCTGACTGTGCCTAGGGTGCGCGCCGCCACACCTTCCCCAGTTTAGTAAGATGGAGGGTGTGCGCTTGAATTGCTGTCCCCAGCCTATAGCTGAGGGTCAGCTCCTATTTAAAGTTCCTCTTCCCTGTTGGGCGTCGCCAGAGCCTCACATTAGGTTTCTTAACCTAGCCCAGTGTGTTTGGTCCAACATGCTGCTCCTGGTCTGCCTTGTCTACAGCTCCTGTTCTGCCTGCTACCAGTTCGGGGAAAGCTGATGTCTGTGTCCCTGGACCCGTCTTGTCTGTGTTGGTGCCAACGTCCTTGTCTTGTTCCTCCTTGTGTCTTGCTGTTCCCGGTCTGGAGCCGTGTCCGTTGCATGGAGTCCAGACGTCCTGACTGTCGGTGTCCAAGATGGACCTGAGGTTCTGCCTGGTGTCCGTGCCTGGTGTCCGAGATGATCCCGAGGTTCCGCCTGGTGTCCGAGATGGTCCTGAGGTCCTGCCTGATGATGTCTTGCCTTGTGTCCGAGATGACCCCGATGTCTTGCCTTGTGTCCGAGATGACCCCGATGTCTTGCCTTGTGTCCGAGATGACCCCGATGTCTTGCCTTGTGTCCGAGATGACCCCGATCTCTTGCCTGGTGTCCGAGATGACCCCGAGGTTCCCGCCTGGTGTCCGAGATGACCCTGAGGTTCCCGCCTGGTGTCCGAGATGACCCTGAGGTTCCCGCCTGGTGTCCGAGATGACCCTGAGGTTCCCGCCTGGTGTCCGAGATGACCCTGAGGTTCCCGCCTGGTGTCCGAGATGACCCTGAGGTTCCCGCCTGGTGTCCGAGATGACCCTGAGGTTCCCGCCTGGTGTCCGAGATGACCCTGAGGTTCCCGCCTGGTGTCCGAGATGACCCTGAGGTTCCCGCCTGGTGTCCGAGATGACCCTGAGGTTCCCGCCTGGTGTCCGAGATGACCCTGAGGTTCCCGCCTGGTGTCCGAGATGACCCTGAGGTTCCCGCCTGGTGTCCGTGATGTTCCGTGTCCATGATGTGTGTTCTTGTTCAGTAAACGTTACTTTTGCTATACCTGAAGTGTGCGGTGTCGTCTTGTCCTGCAGGTTACCACCTAGCCCACATGCTCAGCTGCCACAGAACCCGGTTGCTGTTCTTCCCTAGTCTGGGCAGGCCCGGGTCCCCCCTGTGGTCCAGTGGGTCCACATTCCCCTTACCTCATGGGTCGCGAGCGCGACCGTGACACATACAACCTCATAAGGCCCAGTTACACACACAGATAATTGTGCAGAGATTGTTCGCAGATCTCTGGTTGCAGTGAAATCATGGACACATTGTTCCATTTTGTGGCCGTGTACAAATGTGTCCATGATGTCACTGCAACCAGAGATCTGCAAACAATCTCTGAACAATTATGTGTGTGTGCAACGGATCACAGCCGTAGTGTGAAGCCAGCCTTGTACAGTTGTGGCCAAAAGTATTGACACCCCTGCAATTCTGTCAGATAATACTCAGTTTCTTCCTGAAAATGATTGCAATCACAAATTCTTTGGTATTATTATCTTCATTTAATTTGTCTTCAATGAAAAAAACACAAAAGAGAATGAAGCAAAAAGCAAAACATTGATCTCCAGACTTCATAATGCCATTCACATGGTCAAGCAGTCCAGTGCCAGAGGCAGCAAAGCAACCCCAAAACATCAGGGAACCTCCGCCATGTTTGACTGTAGGGACCGTGTTCTTTTCTTTGAATGCCTCTTTTTTTTCTCCTGTAAACTCTATGTTGATGCCTTTGCCCAAAAAGCTCTACTTTTGTCTCATCTGACCAGAGAACATTCTTCCAAAACATTTTAGGCTTTCTCAGGTAAGTTTTGGCAAACTCCAGCCTGGCTTTTTTATGTCTCGGGGTAAGAAGTGGGGGTTTCCTGAGTATCCTACCATACAGTCCCTTTTCATTCAGACGCCGACGGATAGTACGGGTTGACACTGTTGTACCCTCGGACTGCAGGGCAGCTTGAACTTGTTTGGATGTTAGTCGAGGTTCTTTATCCACCATCCGCACAATCTTGCGTTGAAATCTCTCGTCAATTTTTCTTTTCCATCCACATCTAAGGAGGTTAGCCACAGTGCCATGGGTTTTTTTTTTTTTGAACCATCATTTTTTTATTTTACATTATAAGCAAACATACAGTTGCACTCATATCAGAGGAATGACAGTAAATATCAATCAGCAACATTGAAAAAAAAAAAAGTACAACATATTATGTCATAATGCTTTGATATCAGCAACCATTTTATATTAATGCTCTATAGAATATTAACTAGTAACTCCCGAACCCACCCACTTCCCGTCCTAGAGTCATCTCAACAGATCTTGTGCAAATTTGAGTTTACTGTAAGTTTCGTAGTGGGGTTTTATGCCCGGTAGGCACATTTGAGTCTCCCCAACGTACCTCCCAGGTCCTCATTAGCATACCATGCTGAAGATCTATGAGATAGCATGAAAGTCATTATTTCTTCATCAGTGAATTCCTGTTCAATGAATCCTCTCCACTTATTAAAAAATTTTTTTGTTAGTTTACTAGGGTTACGTGTGGCGTCTAAGGATTCGATTGCAAGTGTTTTCCGCAATGAATTTTTGACCTGTGCCAGGTCAGGGGGTCTATCGTTCAACCAGAACTGTAGCAGCAGTCTCTTCGCAGTCATTGCAATATAGTGGAACAGTACATGTGGTTGTGTCATGCCTGTCGTGTTATTCTGGTGGTGAAAAAGCCATAGCATTGGGTTCAGTTTGTCTAGTCCTGCACATATTCCCCTCGCCCATTGTTCAACTGAGGTCCAGAATCTTTGAGTAGCAGGGCAGGACCAAAGGCCATGTTCTAAATCTGTCATGTGTGCTTTACATTTAGGGCAATTTACCCATGTCTCCTGTCTACCTGGTGTCGGGGGTATGTTAAATGCCAAAACTGTCCCATGAATAATCCTGTATTGGGAGTCTCTCCAGCGCTCGTCTTGTATACAACGTCTGCAGGTCCCCCAGCCCTCCAATATTTTCTGAGTAAGATCAGGTTCTTTCATGTGTTTTTTCCATTTTGTGAAGAGGGGTGTTTTCTTTGCTGGCCGTAAAACCGTCTGCAAATTAGCGTAGAGAGAAGTTATAGAGATATCTTCTTCGTTCATAGCCAGTAGTTTGGACCATAGATTATCACTGACCTCTCTCGATATATCATTCAATTGCGAGAGTAGGTAATGATGAATCTGGCGGTACTGCATGGCCTGATACCGAGGAAGGCTATAAGTGTGAAGGACCTCACTTTCAGTCATCCATCTATTTTCTCCTGGGATCATAAGATCACTCAGCGTTTTAATTCCCTTCTCTCTCCACGCCAAGAACAGTCGGCTCTCGCTACCTAACGGGAATGCCGGGCATTTCCATGGGTTGAGTTGTTTAGAGATCTTCCAAGACAAATTAAGCTTTTTCCTTACCCCCTTCCATGTTGCTATCGTGTCCCTAAAAATTATAGTGTTCTTAATAGATTGGGCAGTTGGGGCAGTGGCGTATGTAGCAACGCTGACAGTTCCCAGGGTCTAGTGAACTCTCCCTCCAAGGCTGTATCTGAGTGTCTACCAGTGCCCCTCACCCAATCCAAAACGTTACGTAAGATACATGCCAAGTTATAGCCACGAATATCTGGAAGTTGAAGGCCCCCTTCTTGTCTTTGGCGTACCAATACATTAAAAGCAAGTCTAGGTTTCTTTCCCTTCCATAGGAATTTCGAGAAGGCCTTGTTCAATCTAATCAAGTCTGTATGTTTTAACAGCATGGGGATATTTTGGAGCGGATACAATAGTCTAGCGAAGCTAATCATCTTAAGGAGATGACTTCTTCCCATCAATGAAAGTGGCAAATTGGCCCACCCCGTAAGCTCCTTTTCGATTTTTAAGATAATTGGGGTAAAATTCAATTTGTAAGTTTGAGTAGGATTTCTGGCCAAGTGGACACCCAGGTATTTGATGCTGTCTTTAGCGACTGGTATGCTGCAAAACTGCGCACACCGTGAAAGTCTACTTTTTGAGTTAAGGAACATTATCTCGCATTTTTCTTTGTTTAGTCGGAATCCTGATTGTTTACCTAGGGTGTCAATAGTTTCAAGGACGTGAGGAAGATCTCTTTCTGGATTTTGCATGTATAAGACAATATCATCAGCAAAAAGTGACAGTTTGGCTTCTTTGGTTCCCACTCTGAAGCCTTCATAGATGGAGCTCTGCTCCAGGTATAGGGCCAGGGTTCTATAGCCATGTTGAACAACAAAGGTGACAGCGGACACCCCTGTCTCGTTCCTTTCTGTAAAGAAAAGGAGTCCGACAAATAGCCAGGTGTACTGACACAAGCTCTTGGATTGTTATATAAAGATTGGAGATACTGTCTGAACGGGCCCACTATTCCAATCGAATCTAAGACCCTACCCAGCCATGACCACCCCACATTATCAAAGGCTTTCTCTGCATCTAAGGTGATCACGGCTGGGTCCCCACTCTCCTTTTCTATCTTCTTTCCCATGACATCTATTAGGAACATCGTTCGTCTAATATTAGTCGTGGTCGATCTCCCTTTAATAAATCCCGCTTGGTGTGGGGGTATCAGTCTGGGCATGATTGTCGCCAGCCTATCTGCCATTATTTTAGAGAGGAGTTTTAGGTCCTGATTTATCAGGGAGATCGGCCTAAAGCTTTCAGGGTCTGTTAGCACTTTTCCTATTTTGGGTATGAGTTTTATGTGGGCCAAGTTCATTCTATTTGGAATAGGGGCTCCCTGGAGTATTGAATTAAATAAGTCGCCCAGAACCGGGGAAACCTGTTCCTTAAGGGCCTTGAAAAATGCACCATTAAAACCATCTGGTCCAGGTGCTTTCCCTGGGTCTATGTTTCGTATGGCATTCTCTACCTCTTCTGTCGTGATAGGGCTATTCAAGAGTTGTTTGTCCTCTTCCGTCACATTCGGCAGACGTATCAAGTGTAGCAGGTCAGGTTGCGTGGTTGTGACAGATTCGGGTTCCGAGTATAGAGATGCATAAAATTTCCCCAGGGCCCGGTTGATGTCTCTGGGGTTGGACCAGATGTTACCTCGTTTGTCGATTATAGTTTGAATCGGAGGGGATAATTGTTTACCACGAGACAGCCGTGCTAGTAACCGACCTGCCTTGTCTCCAAATTTGTGGAGATTGAGTTCCATTCTATTTTTATATATATCTTCCCTGTGTCTTGCCCACTCGTCAAATTTATCCTTTGCCCGTTGCCACCTTTCCCTGCCTGGGTCAGTCATCGTGTTTTTATAATGAGAGTAGGTATTCCTCACCTCAATGCTAGCTGTTACAAATTGCTCCTTTGTTTTCTTCTTTATCCCCATGCTGTACGCCATTATCTGGCCTCTCAACACCGCTTTCGCTGTCTCCCAAAACAGACATGGGTCGGAGCGATGGGCTTCATTATCGCTTGAATAGATTGACCACCACTCTCTAAGTAGGGAAACAAAATTCTCATTTTTAGTGTAAGTGTCAGGAAACCTCCACAGATAGTCCGTGCCCTTTTCGTATGTATCTTTGGATTCCAACACCAACGGGCTATGGTCAGATATCACCATGTCCTCAATTTTGATTTCAGTTGTTCTTTGTAATATATTAATAGATGCAAAGAACATGTCTATCCTAGACCAGGACCCGTGGGGGTGGGAAAAATGGGTAAATTCTCTATCGAGAGGGTGCATCGTTCTCCATGTGTCGACCATATTTACAGCCGCGAAGAGAGTGTCAAGGAAACCGTCAGTTTGTGTTCTCGTTGGTGACTGAAAATCTCTTCTCAAGGATATTGAGTGTCTCCTATCCTCTTCCTCGTCTACCACCATATTAAAGTCGCCCCCTACTATTCTATTATGGGTATTGTCTAACAAGAGTCTCGCCTGCAGCTCCTGGCAGAAGGGTTTTTGGTTCGTATTAGGTGCATAAATATTATATATAGAAAAGACGTCTTTCTGGATTTGAATGTTCATTTGGATCATCCTACCTACTTCGTCTATTTGTGTGGACAGGACTTTATGCGGTAGAGATCTATTGATCAGGATTAGAACTCCTGCCTTTCTTTCCACCGCGCCAGAACCATATATTTCCCCTACCCACAATTTCTTAAGTCTGAAAAAATCCTCAGACGTCAGGTGGGTCTCCTGCAACAAGGCAACATCTGCACGTAGCCTTTTAAGATGGCGTAGAATCATCATGCGCTTTGCTGGTGAGCGCATACCCTTTACGTTCCAGGAGACCCACCTAACCATTATGACCCCCTTCTTGCGATGTGTCTGACAAGTGTTGTTTCATAAGCCATCTATGTATCTTTCCCCATAACCGAATCCAAGAGAGGATGATTGAATTCCGGGTTATACAGTAATATGTTTTTGCTCTGTTAAGGATGTCTCTAGGTACCTTTTCCCTCCCCATCTCCCTCCCCACAAAACTATTGTCCTCCCTCCTCCTTTTCAGTCCTAATGTAAGACTCCTCTTCTTCCCTCCAATGCAGCTCATACATCCACATCTTGTCCCACCTCGGCAAACGGCAAATTGTTAATGGTATAGTCTTGTTCTGCTATACACCCTTAGCTTACTCCCATTTTCCCCTTTTCAGTTTCTCTCCCCCCCCGATAGACGGACAACATATTCTCCGCATAACAGTTATCTTTCTCCTCCTCCCTCTCCCCTCCCCCCACATCCCACGTCAGAATATGTAAACATTACATTTAAAGGTAGAGTGTCTTTAGTGAGTTATCACGTGGCCACATGCCGTTATTTTACCATCTATGTTGCTCATAGCTCTCAGCTCCCCCTCCCCTCCGTCCCCCCACGGGTAGGATCAGAGTCTATACATATTGTCTCAGAAGTGAACCTGATTCACGTCGGAGTCCGGTTATCCCTTGCGTGGATGTAGTTTGGACTTCATTTCTCTTCGTCTCCCCCTCTCCGACCCCCACCACGATGAACCTGTAGGTAAAGAGCGGGAAAGTGGAGAGAAAAAAAAAAAAAAAAAAAAAAAGGGGAGGGCGGGCGAGACAAGGAGAGTGAGATAAGGGGTGGAGGGGGGGATCCTCATCAAGCACATAAACCGGAAATGAGGATAAAACGGAGGGAGCACCGAGAATTCTACTTGCAAGTCTCTGTGTCTTGTCTTTTTATTTGTAAAGTCTTTTCCTTTTCTTCTTCCCACGTTAGCAGCAGCGGTGGTTATCTTCTTCATCTTATCTAGTAGCTACTTCAGCGTCATTTCTTTTTTTGCCATCGAGATCCTGTCTGCCGCTGTTGTCTGGGAGTTCCACCTCTGGATGATGGACCTTCATTTATGGTATTAGAACGTAGCCTGTACGATCTCACCGATTCACGTTCCTCTCCTGTCTCCCTCTCCGGGCTTGGTGGTATTGGTGTTTTATCTGTGCCAGCGTTCGGGGGTGTCACAGCCCTTGGTGAACGAGTGATATTAGAAATTGCGGCCATTGCATCATCTGGGTCTGTGAATGTCAATAGTGTTCCTCCTTTAGACCGGAACCTCAGGGTGGCAGGAAAGTTTAGCTGGAAGCGTACGTTTCTTTTGTATAGAATGGAACAGACTTCACTAAAAGCTCGTCTGCGGCGGGAGACTTCTGGGGAATAGTCCGCAAAGACTAACACTCTTTGGCCGTGTAGCGTTAGGGGCAGTTTTCTCGCCTTGTAAGCTCTGAGAATTTCTTCTTTGTCTCTATGATTTAGAAATTTTGCGATAGAGTGTCTTGGCTTGTCAATAGAGTTTCCAGAGAGGGGAGGGTCTCCTGAGGCAGCTGTGGCAGCGGTCGTATTGTCTCTGGGTGGCCCAAGTCTGTGGGTGCGCTCTGTTTTGCACCTGTGTTGTAGGCCCAGGGCTTTAGGCAGGTCTACCTCGAAGATCTCTACAAGCTGGTCCGCTGGAATAGATTCAGACAGGCCTACTATCTTGAGATTGCTCCGTCGTGATCTGTTCTCCAGATCTTCTAATTTTGAGAAGGCATATTCAGAGCGCTTTTGTAGTGCCTCTACTTGATCTTCTAGCTCTAATATTCTGTCTTCAGCTGAGCCAATTCTGGTTTCTGTCTCATTCAATCTCTGGTCATGAGCTTCTGCCTTTCTCTTAAGCTCTACAGTGGAAGCTGCCACCATGTCAGCAATTACTGTCTTAAACTCATCAGCCATGTGAATGGCCAGCTCTTTGGCCAGCATTTTATAGTCTATTGAATGTCTCTCCTGCCTCCTGTTTATTTGCAACTCGTGCAGTTCTTGGGATTTTTCTACTAGCCTTGCCTGGACCTGTAATCTGTCCTCAAGAGATCCCTCCCTGCTCCCATTGTTATGGTCGGGTGTTCCCCTCCGGTCTCCACCGTCCAGGGCATCATACTGCGACCCCTCAGTGTTTCCTAGCTCATCAGCTTCTTGCCCGGGTGAATCGGGTGTCTCCCGTCTCACTGCACAGCCCGCGTTCTGGGCGCCATCAGCCGCGGCCTCGCGCTGAGGAGGCGATCGGCTATCGCCCCCTTTGCGCGTCACATACCGGTCCATGTCGGCTTCAGGAGGGTGCCTTGCTTCTCCGGTACTCGCTGGTTACTAGGGGGGAGTCGGGTGCACAGCGGGCGTCTGGATGAGGCCGGATTGCCGCGGTGGGTCTCGGAGCTGTGTCAGATGCGGCTGGTCATGGCGGCGCCGGAACCGGAAGTTCGTGCCATGGGTTTTAAACTTCTTGATGACACTGCGCACGGTAGACACAGGAACATTCAGGTCTTTGGAGATGGACTTGTAGCCTTGAGATTGCTCATGCTTCCTCACAATTTGGTTTCTGAAGTACTCAGACAGTTCTTTGGTCTTCTTTCTTTTCTCCATGCTCAATGTGGTACACACAAGGACACAGGTGGAGTCAACTTTAATCCATGTCAACTGGCTGCAAGTGTGATTTAGTTATTGCCAACACCTGTTAGGTGCCACAGGTAAGTTACAGGTGCTGTTAATTACACTAATTAGAGAAGCATCACATGATTTTTCTAACAGTGCCAGTACTTTTGTCCACCCCTTTTGATGTTTGGTGCGGAATTATATCCAATTTGGCTTTAGGACAATTCTTTTTGTGTTTTTTAATTGAAGACAAATTAAATGAAGATAATAATACCAAATAATTTGTGATTGCAATCATTTTCAGGAAGAAACTGAGTATTATCTGACAGAATTGCAGGGGTGTTAATACTTTTGGCCACAACTATACCTTTCATTTTCTGCAACAGCTGCACTTCAGCTGCTGCAGAACCTCATTATACACTTCAGCTGCTGCAGAATCTCATCATACACCTTAGCTGCTGCATAACCTCATCATACACCAAAGCTGCTGCAGATCCTCATCATACTCTTCAGCTTAGTGATGGACAGTCCGGCTCAATCAGCTCAAAAAACGGCTTTTTTAAAATAATAATATGCTACACCCTGTGATAAAAACAGACCCTCCCTGTGCAGTGATCTCCTCATTATACACCCTGTGATAAATACAGACCCTCCCCTGTGCAGTGATCTCCTCATTATACACCCTGTGATGAATACAGACCCTCCCCTGTGCAGTGATCTCCTCATTATACACCCTGTGATGAATACACAACCTCCTGTACAGTGAGAACCTCATTATACACCCTGTGATGAATACAGACTTCCCCTCTGTACAGTGATCTCCTCATTATACACCCTCTGATGAATACAGACCCCCTGTACAGTGATCTCCTCATTATACACCCTGTGATGAATACAGACCCTTCCCTGTACAGTGATCTCCTCATTATACACCCTGTGATGAATACAGACTTCCCCCCTGTACAGTGATCTCCTCATTATACACCCTCTGATGAATACAGACCCCCCTGTACAGTGATCTCCTCATTATACACCCTGTGATGAATACAGACCCTTCCCTGTACAGTGATCTCCTCATTATACACCCTGTGATTAATACAAACCCTCCCCTGTACAGTGATCTCCTCATTATACACCCTCTGATGAATACAGACCCCCCTGTACAGTGATCTCCTCATTATACACCCTGTGATGAATACAGACCCTTCCCTGTACAGTGATCTCCTCATTATACACCCTGTGATGAATACAGACCCTCCCCTGTACAGTGATCTCCTCATTATACACCCTCTGATGAATACAGACCCCCTGTATAGTGATCTCCTCATTATGCATCCTGTGATGAATACAGACCCTCCCCTGTACAGTGATCTCCTCATTATACACCCTGTGATTAATACAGACCCTCCCCTGTGCAGTGATCTCCTCATTATACACCCTGTGATGAAAACAGACCCTCCCCTGTACAGTGATCTCCTCATTATACACCCTGTGATGAATACAGACCCTCCCCTGTACCGTGATCTCCTCATTATACACCCTGTGATGAATACAGAACCTCCTGTACAGTGAGAACCTCATTATACACCCTGTGATGAATACAGACTTCCCCCCCCTGTACAGTGATCTCCGCATTATACACCCTCTGATGAATACAGACCCCCCTGTACAGTGATCTCCTCATTATACACCCTGTGATGAAAACAGACCCTCCCCTGTGCAGTGATCTCCTCATTATACACCCTGTGATAAATACAGACCCTCCCCTGTGCAGTGATCTCCTCATTATACACCCTGTGATGAATACAGACCCCCCTGTACAGTGAGAACCTCATTATACACCCTGTGATGAATACAGACCCTCCCCTGTACCGTGATCTCCTCATTATACACCCTGTGATGAATACAGAACCTAATGTACAGTGAGAACCTCATTATACACCCTGTGATGAATACAGACTTCCCCCTCTGTACAGTGATCTCCTCATTATACACCCTCTGATGAATACAGACCCCCCTGTACAGTGATCTCCTCATTATACACCCTGTGATGAATACAGACCCTCCCCTGTACAGTGATCTCCTCATTATAAACCCTGTGATGAATACAGACCCTCCCCTGTACAGTGATCTCCTCATTATACACCCTGTGATGAATACAGACCCTCCCCTGTGCAGTGATCTCCTCATTATACACCCTCTGATGAAAACAGACCCTCCCCTGTACAGTAATCTCCTCATTATACACCCTGTGATGAATACAGACCCTTCCCTGTACAGTGATCTCCTCATTATACACCCTGTAATGAATACAGACCCTCCCCTGTACAGTGATCTCCTCATTATACACCCTGTGATTAATACAAACCCTCCCCTGTACAGTGATCTCCTCATTATACACCCTCTGATGAATACAGACCCCCTGTATAGTGATCTCCTCATTATGCACCCTGTGATGAATACAGACCCTCCCCTGTACAGTGATCTCCTCATTATACACCCTGTGATGAAAACAGACCCTCCCCTGTACATTGATCTCCTCATTATACACCCTGTGATGAAAACAGACCCTCCCCTGTACAGTGATCTCCTCATTATACACCCTGTGATGAATACAGAACCTCCCCTGTACCGTGATCTCCTCATTATACACCCTGTGATGAATACAGACCCTCCCCTGTACCGTGATCTCCTCATTATACACCCTGTGATGAATACAGACACCCCTGTACAGTGAGAACCTCATTATACACCCTGTGATGAATACAGACCCTCCCCTGTACCATGATCTCCTCATTATACACCCTGTGATGAATACAGACCCTCCCCTGTGCAGTGATCTCCTCATTATACACCCTGTGATTAATACAGACCGTACCCTGTACAGTGATCTCCTCATTATACACCCTGTGATACATGGGCGTACCCAGGATCAAAACTAGGGGGGGCAAGCCATGGTCGTTCGGAAGGTCATATCCAGCCTGGTGCATTATGGGGGTTGATCACGTGTTCGGCCGGGCTCCTGCACATGCGCAGTGGGTATATTGAAGCCGGGCCGAACACATGGTCAGCCCCCATAATGCACCGGGCCGGATATGAAGTTCCGGCCGGCGCATCAGAGTTCCACAGGAGGCTGGAATTTCAAAAAGAGCTGACAGGTTCCCTTTAAAGGGAACATGTCACCCCTTTGGTCATTCTAACCCCTGCCTACCACCTTATACATGATGTATTTGGGGCTCCTGTGACCACTCTATATGCCCAGCAGGCCCCCTGCATACCTCAAAAATGAACATTTTTAATATCTCCTGCACGGTATGGAAATAAGCTGAAAATCGTCCAGGAGGATCTGCTCAATCTGGTCCTCCAGAATTAGGCTTACAGAAGATGATTTATACACCAATTGATCACCCCTCAAGATCATGGAAAATGTGCTCACCCATAAACATTAAACAATCAGAAAAAAGCAAGGTGATTTTTGCAATAAAAAAATCTAAATTTATTAAGAAAACTAAAAAATTGGACAAAATCAATAGTACATATAAGAATTACAATGATAACAGTGAGTTTTTAATCAAGAAATACACTAAAATAATTACATATCCACAAAAATTTCATTACATAAAAGAAATCTGTATACACAACCCTAAACATTAAAAGGTGATCTTTGTTAAAGTTACCCTATACTAGCAAATCTATGTGTCAAATCAAATGAAAAGATAATCCCAAATAGTGATTATTCTAGCTGTCACCTATCTCACACATAGGTGACTAATCATAGATAAGATCATAAGAAGTGAAACCAAAGAAACAAAGATCAAGAGGGGCTAATTACCTGGTGTATACAGATATAGCTGCACTCTACATGCATGTTTCAGCTCACGCCTTCATCTTTTATGTAATGAAATTTTTGTGGATATGTAATTATTTTAGTGTATTTCTTGATTAAAAACTCACTGTTATCATTGTAATTCTTATATGTACTATTGATTTTGTCCAATTTTTTAGTTTTCTTAATAAATTTTGATTTTTTATTGCAAAAATCACCTTGCTTTTTTCTGATTGTTCAATCTGGTCCTCGCTGCCCTGGTGGTTGAAATGCCTGCCTCCTTCCTGTGAAAACGCCACCCATCCTGTGTACGTCACATTGCTCTCGCGCCTGCACAATGGCGTGGGTCTCCGTGCTCAATGCAAGCGCACCTGTGACCAAGGTTCGCGAGCACAAAACTACATCACCAGACCCACCAGAGGTACAGAAATACATCCATATACCCCCCATGTCAAAACTCTCAGTACAGAAATACATTACCAGAACCCTCATCAGTGCAGAAAGACAGCATCAAAACCCTCCTCAGTACAGAAATACATCCATATAACCCCCATCAATACAGAAGCACTATGTCAAAACCGTCATCAATACATCACCAGACCCACCAAAGGTACAGAAATACATAAATAGAACCTTCATCAGTAACACAAATCATCATCAGAACCACCATCAGTACTTGGTAAAACAATTGTAATGTCAGGTCAGACCCATACACATTTGTACTGCATGAACCTACAACTTCTACTACATCATTAGCAATGGTAAGGAGAAACTGGGAGTTGTTGTTACAAGCTGTCAATAAAAGTATACAGGAACCACAGTACTTATGAGAATTAGTCATTATCACAAATAATCATTTACATCCAGGTACCTTATAGATGACCTTGTCTCTGATCGGGGTCGTCTTTTTCTTTTCTTCATCTTGTCCAGGCACCTTGATGACTTTTCACATCTGCAGTTCATCTCTGCAGACGTCCATTTTCTCCGATCCTCTGCAGCACATCCTGGCACGATACACTTAAAAATAGCAGAATTGTCAAAATTCTCCTGAGTAAAAATATCTGCCCTACACTGTGCCCCAGAATAAATAATTGCTCCTCCTCACTGTTCCCTGCACATAATATGATTTAGGCTAGGGTCACATCTACATTTTTATTTTTAAAACCTGATCCGGTTTTGAGCTTTCAAAAAGCTCAAAACCGGATCAAGAAACGCTCCTCATAGGAGCCAATGCTAAAAACTGGATTGCTTCACAAGCAATCCGGTTTCCGTCTCCGGCTCTGCAGCCTGCGTGAAAAATCATGCAGGCTGCAGTTTTCGGAGCGGTTTAAGCATCCGCAATCCAGTAACCGGATTGCTCAGGATGTGTAATCCTGAGCAATCCAGTTACTGGATAGTTTGCTCATCCCTGCTGCTGCAGGGATGAGCAAAACTGTTCTCTGTCTATTACATCGATAAATTTAATAAATAAACGATTGATTAATGTCTTTAGGGGGGGCTTAGTCCCCCTAGAGACCGTACACCCACTCAGGTGGGCTTATCCTGCAATGTACAAATGCGCCGTGCTCCTCATAGCTCCGCGCATGGCCCCCAAACTCCCCCACCCCGTATCTATATACCTGTCCCTGCACCCCTCTTTTCAGCTATGTGCTGCTGCCTCCACCCACTTATTAATTATGCACGCCCCCTCTGGCCTTGCTTCAGTGTTGAGAGGCAGGCTGTGTCATGAAAGGGGCGGGGCTAAAATTTTGTCAAACATGTAGCCCCGCCCCTTTCATGACGCAGCCTGCCTCTCAACACTGAAGCAAGGCCAGAGGGGGCGGGCATAATTAATAAGCGGGCGGAGGCAGCAGCACAGCCCTGCCTATGGCTACAAACTGAAACTGGCACAACACCTAAATATAAGCTGGATTCTCTACTTTAATACATAGTTTTATTCAGCAAAAGGGATAGCTAGAAAAGAGGGGTGCAGGGACAGGTATATAGATACGGGGGGGTCAGTTTGGGGGGTCATGTGAGGAGCTATGAGGAGCACGGCGCATTTGTACATTGCAGGATAAGCCCACCTGAGTGGGTGTACGGTCTCTAGGGGGACTAAGCTCCCCCTAGAGACATTAATCAATCGTTTATTTATTACATTTATCAATTTAATAGACAGAGAACAGTTTGCTCATCCCTGCAGCAGCAGGGATGAGCAAACTATCCAGTAACCGGATTGGTCAGGATTACATATCTTGAGCAATCCGGTTACTGGATTGCGGTTATCTGCACACATTTTTCCTTAAAAATGTGTGTAAAGGCAATTGTGTTCACCGCATCCGGATCTGGATGCAGTGAACGCGATTGCCTGGCCAAATGTGACCCTAGCCTTACACACTGTCCCTCTCATGGCACATGCCCTCCACACTGCCCTCTCCTCCCTCTATACTGGGCCCCCTGGTCACACTGTCCTCAACACTGTATCCCTCTATACTGCCTACTATTTATACTGTTCTATTTCATCAAACTCCCCATCCTCATCATACTGTCCCCCCCGCATGCTGCCCCCTCTCCATACAACCCCACACTACTGACACTCTATTCTGTGCCGCAGCCATCCCCCTCACTATACATACTGTGTCTACACCGATCCCCCCCCCTCACTCCACATACTATGCCACAGCCATCCCCCTCACACCTCAGACTGTGTCCACACTCTCCCATAGACAATACTAATCCTATGGTAAAACGCAGCTCTGCGTTTTGAAAAGAACTGACATGCAAATTTTTTTCAAAATGCAGGAAAACCTGTGCAGGTTTCATTTTCTGCACAACAAATAAACCAATGTGTGTGGACAGAGTTTCCTGTTTCACATTGATTTTACAGGGAAACAAAACACAGTTTTATATTTGCAGACATTAACATGAAACCATGGTAAAAATGCATCACAAAATCAGAGCAAAAACGCTATAAAAATGCACTGTGTTAAAGCGAACCTGTCACCCCCCGTGGACATCAAAAGCTCTAATAGCCACCTTCTGCAGCACTAAGGCTGCATTCAGGGAAGGTGACTATAGCCTTTTGATGCCCTTTGTAGTCTGAAATATGAAGTTAGGTAAATGCTTACTCTTAGAAAGAACAGAGACCGCGAGGCGGGGTTTCACGCTGCTCCGGCCCGCCCCCTCTTGTCAGTCATGGTGCTCGGCTGCTGCTGCCTCCCATGACTGTGTAAAATGAACGCGCGTCTCCGTTCTCATGCACGGAGCCGCGCATGCGCTGTGCGCCCGGTGTCCAGGAAGTCATCGACACCGGGCGCACAGCGCATGCGCGGCTCCGTGCATGAGAACGGAGACGCGCGTTCATTTTACACAGTCATGGGAGGCAGCAGCAGCGAGCACCATGACTGACAAGAGGGGGCGGGCCGGAGCAGCGTGAAACCCGCCTCGCGGTCTCTGTTCTTTCTAAGAGTAAGCATTTACCTAACTTCATATTTCAGACTACAAAGGGCATCAAAAGGCTATAGTCACCTTCCCTGAATGCAGCCTTAGTGCTGCAGAAGGTGGCTATTAGAGCTTTTGATGCCCGGGGGGGGTGACAGGTTCGCTTTAACATAGCCTAACAGTTCTCATCAAACACCAGATCACATAACATAGCTATCAGATTTTGTTTGCCCAAAAGATATTTTAAAGCCTGACATCACGACAAGGTAGACATGCTGGGTGCTGGATATACAGGGTGCAGTATACACAAGTAAGGCCTTGTTCACACATACCAATCCGTTTTTTAAGCCCTTAGAAAAACTGATCTGTTTTTCTAAGGGTGCCAATAGTGTCCCCTGAGGTTCTGGACGTTTTTTGGAACTTTTGGTACTTAGTCAATTCTTCACCAAAAATGCATGCAAAAACACATGCGTTAACACATGGTGTCTATATGTGCCATGCAAAAATGCATGCGTTTCCCATAGGGCCCCATGTTAAAAAACGCATTGACACTTAAGTGCACCATGCGTTTTTGGACTTTAAAAAAAACAGTCCAAAATGTTCCCAAAAACGGATTTAAGGCAAAAACGGATGGTATGTGTGAACAAGGCCTTACTTGTGTATACTGCACCCTGTATATCCTGCACCCTGTATATAGTACTTGTGTATACTGCACCCTGTATATCCTGCACCCTGTATATAGTACTTGTGTATACTGCACCCTGTATATAGTACTTGTGTATACTGCACCCTGTATATAGTACTATAGTGCTTGTATATACTGCACCTGGTAAATGGGTTGTTAGAAGGTGTACCTCTGTCGCACATGTGGAGACCCAAGCCTTAAGATGGGCCGTGGCCTGCGTCATGATAGGCCGCGGCCCGTGTCATAATGGGCCACTGCATTGTGCTTGCCCCCAGGATAAAATTTGACTGCCAGCCCCTGCTTATCTCCTTTCTGTGCTGAGGGAGGAGTGGGGGAACTAGAGTGCAGGGGGATGGGCTGCTCTGGCTGGCACTGCTTTCCATTACATGTGCCCAGCCACATCACACTTTGGAAACAATCCTGCAGTCTCCTGTGATGTCACACATCCGCCCTGCACTTTCCTTCCCTCCAGACTCAGAGAGGATCATCACTGGTAAAGAACAATACACTGCTAATATGTGTGTATGTGTGCATATGTGTAAGTCTGTGCTTATATGTCTATGTGTGTATATATATATGTGTGTGTACAGTGTGTATATGTATATATATATATATATATATATATATATATATATATATATGTGTGTGTGTATACAGGGTGCAGTTTATATTGGGTACAATTTACACAGGTACTATACACTATGTATACTACACCATGTATATACTGCACCCTAAATAGTACCTGTGTATAATACACAGGCACTATATACAGGATGGCAGTGGTAGACACACACGACATACACAGTGGCAGACACACCCACACTGCATACACAGTGGCAAACACACACAATGTATACACGGTAGCAGACACACCCACACTGCATACGCAGTGACAGACACACACAAACATTGCATACACAGTGGCAGACACACACTGTATACACAGTGGCAGACACACACACACTGTATACACAGTGGCAGACACACACACACTGTATACACAGTGGCAGACACACACACACTGTATACACAGTGGCAGACACACAAACACTGTATACACAGTGGCAGGCACACACACACACTGTATACACAGTGGCAGACACACACACTGTATACACAGTGGCAGACACACACAATGTACACACGGTAGCAGACACACACAAACATTACATACACAGTGGCAGACACACACTGAATACACAGTGGCAGACACACACTGCATACACAGTGGCAGACACACACACTGCATTCACAGTGGCAGACACACACACACTGTATACACAGTGGCAGACACACACACACTGTATACACAGTGGCAGACACACACACACTGTATACACAGTGGCAGACACACACACGCTGCATACACAGTGGCAGACACACACTGCATACACAGTGGCAGACACACACACTGCATTCACAGTGGCAGACACACACACACTGTATACACAGTGGCAGACACACACACACTGTATACACAGTGGCAGACACACACACACTGTATACACAGTGGCAGACACACACACACTGCATACACAGTGGCAGACACACACTGCATACACAGTGGCAGACACACACACTGCATTCACAGTGGCAGACACACACACACTGTATACAAAGTGGCAGACACACACACACTGTATACACAGTGGGAGACAGACACACACTGTATACACAGTGGCAGACACACACACTGCATTCACAGTGGCAGACACACACAGTGCATACACAGTGGCAGACACACACACTGCATTCACAGTGGCAGACACACACACTGCTTACACAGTGGCAGACACACACACGGCATACACAGTGGCAGACACACACACGGCATACACAGTGGCAGACACACACACGGCATACACTGTGGCAGACACACACACAGCGTACACATACATGCACAGTGGCACACACTGCATACCTAGTGGCACATACACACACATATATACACACACATACTGCATACACAGTGGCACATACTGCATATTCAGTGGCAGACACACACACACTGCATGCAAATTAGCAGACACACACACACACTGTATACACGGTGGCAGATACACAAACACACTGTATACACAGTGGCAGACACAAACACACTGCATACCCAGTCAGTGGCACTCCCACAGACACACACATACAATGCATACACAGTTGTAGACACACAAACAGTGCAAGCAGTAGCAAGTGATCTGCTGCCCTACAAAGTGAAACTATACAGCCGGGCTCACCTACTCCACACACAGGCTTCAGGAATTCAGGGGTTGCACCTGCTGCAGCCATCAGCAGCTCCGTCCTCTCTCAGGAGAAGGTGGGCGTGGCTTCAGCACTCTATGTGCTGGGTCTGTCCTGCCTGACGTCATATGGCAGGGCGGGCCCAGCATCGCTCAACCTGCAGCTGCCTGCAGTTTATAATGGCAGGCGGCCATTATCTCTCAGCAGCAGGCGGCCGCCCTACAGTGCTACCGCAATGATGATTTCACTTTCAGGGCGGCTGGACGGCCCTGAACTGTTACTAATCCACTGGCCTTGGGGGGCAAATGCTTCCCTGGCACCCGGCCCAGTCCGCCCCTGGAGTTAAGCGATGCTCTGCAGGCTGCAGTCTGTGGAGCATTGCATACTAATTAGCCATGTTGTGGCTTTCCTGCTCCCTTCTTGAGGGGGGGCACCTGCCCCCCCCCCCGCCCCACGCTGAGTACGCCCATGCTATGATAAATACAGACCCTTCCCTGTACAGTGATCTCTTCATTATACACCCTGTGATGAATACAGACCCTCCCCTGTACAGTGATCTCCTCACTATACACCCTGTGATGAATACAGACCCTCCCCTGTACAGTGATCTCCTCATTATACACCCTCTGATGAATACAGACCCTTCCCTGTACAGTGATCTCCTCATTATACACCCTCTGATGAATACAGACCCCCCTGTACAGTGATCTCCTCATTATACACCCTGTGATGAATACAGAACCTCCCCTGTACCATGATCTCCTCATTATACACCCTGTGATGAATACAGAACCTCCCCTGTACCATGATCTCCTCATTATACACTCTATGATGAACACAGACCCTTCCCTGTATAGTGATCTCCTCATTATACATCCTGTGATTAATACAGACCCTCCCCTGTACAGTGATCTCCTCATTATACACCCTGTGATGAATACAGCTCCCCCCCCTGTACAGTGATCTTGAACCTCAATAACGTCGTCCCCGGACACTCAAAGTCAGGAACATCGGATCATCAAACATCTCCGCTGGAGACTCGAAGAAGTGGAAAAAAAAGTCTAAAAGATAAAGAAAAGAGAAATCTTAATACATGAGACTGATGAGACCGGAACATGAGGGAGTGGAGTAAATGGGCGACCTCATCAAAAAACGCACTGTGCCCCTTCCGTATCCGCGTTCTTTTGGTCTGTCCTGCGACCATCACCTTCACAGCATGTTTAATGTTGACGCCGAGGAACTGCCGTCTCTTATTACCTGAACTGTGATCTAAATAGAGACTTTACTAATACAACAGAGCTGTACTCACTATTCAGCAGGTGCAGTCACTGTGTATACACATTACATTACTGATCGTGAGTTACATCCTGTATTATACTCCAGAGCTGCACTCACTATTCTGCTGGTGCAGTCAATGTTTACATACATTACATTACTGATCCTGAGTTACCTCCTGCATTATACTCCAGAGCTGCACTCACTATTCTGCTGGTGCAGTTGTGGCACCCTGGCACCCTGTTGGGCACCACAGAACTCCTTAGGGCATGAATGGAGTAAACAGCAAAGCAACACTCACAAAACACCTAACAACAACTACAACACCTTAGAACACCTGGTTTCACCCCAAGCCTCTAGGGAGAGCTCCACTGGTCACTTTGAGCGAGTTGCCCCTATAAATAGAGTCTTGGAGGGAGAAACTTCAGAGTGTGTGCAGTCGCTACAAGAGCTGCCAGCCTGTGTGAAA
>JARQOC010001210.1:0-46686 GCA_033576535.1 Allobates femoralis | reverse complement strand
CTCCTCGGGCCATCGATGAGTACCGGGCAGGAGGGGAAAAGAACGACCCGGAATAAATTTGGGGGATCACGCCTTTAGTAGAGAAAGTAAAACGGGTAAATCCTATAGATTTTGGGAAAGTTGAAGGCGACAGGAAACGTTGCTGCGAGCTTATTAATTTTTTGGCCCAACGTACTTATCCCCAATTTTGGGAGAGGGTTTCTCTCAATTTAAATTTTCTTAGTTGACAGCCAACCAAATCCCCTACCTGGAAGTTGGGTGCGGGTTTTACGAAACCTACTCCCGCTTTTTTATACCTGTCCTGACGGAAATTCCAAATTCTCTTTAAGCGATCGAGTTCCTTTGTGAGAGGTGATTCTGTCGGCTAAGCGGGAAGGGGTTTAAATTTTAGGAAAGAAAGGGAAGGAGGTTAGGATGAAACCAAATTGGGCATAAAAGGGTGACTGTTTGGGTGGAAGCCCCTTGGAGTTGTTATAAGAGAATTCGCCAGGGAAGCAAATCCACCCATATCTTGTAGGTGGCAATAAAACAGCGGAAAACTGTTTGGGGTCTGATTGGTCCCTCCTTTTGTCCATTTGTCTGCGGGTTTGAAAGGCAGAAAAAAGGTTAACTTTGATGCCCCAACCACACGAAGTGCTCCCCAAACTTTAAGGAATTGACCCCTCGATCAGTTTACACCTCACCCGGGTACGCCTTTGCAGGAAAAACACATTTTAAATGAAGTCCGAGTGTTTTTTTCGCGGGTAGACCAAACACGGAATGAAAGGGGGTGCCTTTGTTAACCGAATCCCCCACCCCAAACTGTGTTCTTCCCCTTTAGAGGTTGGGAAATAAATTTGGGGGTCTAATATGGCCCTGGACGGGATGGAACGGGTAGGGGTTGTAATAGACCCGTAGGGGAAGATCGTGGGGGTCCTTGCATCTGGCACAGACTTTGCAAGAAGTGACGTAAACCCAGAACATCTCTTCTGTATGTGGGCCACCAAAAAAGCGAGACAGGGAATCTTGATCTTCAAACTCCTCAGCCCCGCTATCTTAGAACGGGACGATTTGCAGTCTCCCCCCTGACTTGCTTCAGGAATATCGGCTTGCCCCTGAATTCCCACAAACGTTTTTTAATAAAACCCCCTTCCCTTCAAAAGCGGTTTCCACCGGGGATCCGTATGGATGCTTCCTTGATGTCGTTAAGAAAAGTCTTGATTATGAACACCCCGGGGAACCTGAATCAGAAAAACAGTCTTCGAGACGTGAGGGAATTGTCTATTGATAGAGTTAGACAACCCCATCGGGCCTTTCCATTTTTCGCATCCGGGCCTTTTGGAGATACAAAACAAATTGGTTTAAGAAAAGCCCAACGACCTGGCGAGGAGTCAAGCCTTACCCGATTGTAAACTCAAGATTGCGGGGTCAGTCAAACGTTATCTCCTGGGCCCCTGAAGGTGGTGCCCCATTCCTTGAAGGCTGCGATGATGGCCAAACAATTCTTTTTCCCCACATCATAGTTCCTTTCTGGGGAAAACCGCGGGAAAAGAAACACAGGGAGAAAGAATTTTTTCTCACCTTCCTCGGGGAGGGGATCCCCGATGCACTGTCTGAGGCATCCACCTCTTTTATGAAGGCCTTTTCAGGTTAGGATGCCCCAAATGGGTTCCCCGTGGTGAATTTCTCTTTCAAACGGGAAAATGCTTTTTGGGCCTGGGGGCCCAGTAAAAGAGAGTTTTTTGCGGGAAACCCGTGGAATGGAGACACAACCCGAAAAGTTCCTGAAAAAACCCTGTAGAAATTAGCAAACCCGAAAGCGCTGGACCTCCTTCCATTTTTGGGACCCCCCGGGGTTTTAAATGGCTTGGTCTTACCCTCATCCATACTAATTCCTCGTGATACATTAATACCCCTAAATTGGATCTCCCGTTCGAGGGAATTTTTCCCCTTCCCCTTTGATATACAGTGGTGTTGTCGAAGGGTTCTAAGACCATCTTCCCCGTCTGTGTGCTCCTCTTGGAATTAGAAAAAATCAAAAAATCTCCAATAAATGACAATATTTTATCCAGAGGGCCCTAAAAAAGTATTTTACCAAAAGTTGGAAAGGTGCTGGGGCTTCAAAACCCAACGGGATTACAAAATATTCAAATTTCCGTAGCGGACCCGAAAGCGTCTTTCCCTTCATCCCAGGTCTAATGCGGACCCAAATTAAAAGGGCCCCCCGGAGATCCAACTTTGTAAAGAGTTTTGCATGCCGTACTCTCTCCAATAATTCAGGATCAACGTAGTGGTAACGGTTTCTGATCGTGATTTTATTGAGCTCCCCGATAGTCTATACAGGGCTAAGAGATCCATCTTTCTTCTTCACAAAGAAGATTGGTGCACCAGCAGGAGATGAAGAGGGGCGTATGAAGCCCTTGGCTAGATGTTGGTCTATATAGTCTTTGAGGAGCCTTTAGCTCAGGCCCTGCCAAAGAGTAAATCTTGCCAAAAGGTATTCCGGCCCTTTGGTAACAGGTCTATTGGACAGTCATATGGACGGTGAGGGGTAGCAGGTCTGCGTTCCTTTTGTAAACACACGTCAGCATACTCACGGTATATGGCTGGTAGCTCAGAGACTGATGTTGGGTCCTTTAGGAATGGAGCAGATGAAGCTTCTGGACTTATTCTGTTTCTCTGGAAAGTGCAGTTCTTTAGTTTCCCAGTTAATCGTCAGGATTCTGAGCCTGCAGCCACGGCAGTCCTAGAATAATAGGAAATGAGGAGAAGAAATGAGCATAAATGACAGACTTCCCCCTAACAATCATAGGGGAAGGTAATACCCAGCAGAGTAACCCCCAAAAATTTGGGGGGAATTAAACCCAAATGGAATTGTTGTTCTTCAACCACGGGGAAACCGTGAAAAAAACCTAAAAAAACTGCTCATAAACTCATCCGGCTAAAAAACAAGTTCAAGTCTGATTTAATAAATTTCTTTATCCCTACCTTTTCTGGGTTGGGGTTAACCTACAAACCCCTCTAAACGAAACTCGCATGTATGAGGGCCTTTTTTTTTGTTTAAAAAAAGAACAAGGGGGCATTTATAAGAAAGTCCGGATTTACCGCAATAGAAACACAAATTTTTCCTTTACCCCATTTCCTTACTCATCACACCCGCCTGTAAAATTCCCCCTGCATGGGCTCATTCGGGCTCGTATAATCCTCTCAAGGTTTCCTTACTGGGGGGGGGAAAATAAATGTTGTGGCTTTTTTCTCCACCATCTCTCCTGCTGCGTTCAGTAACCGAGCATGGGTTCCGTACAGTTTTGATAAAATCTCCTAATGCGTAGGGGGGTCGGCACAGCGGTTCCCCCAATCAAAAGGGGAAAAACCTTTTCCGGAAAACCGACTTTTTAAACAACTCCCCAATGGTTCAAGCCCATCCCCCAAATCCAAAGAAATACTCCGCTACCGAGCGTTTTAAACCTTGGCTTAAATTAACAGGGCTGATTCCCCGCGGTTCCAGGGTTTTGGTCATCTTTCCCCCCCTTTACTAAATAAAAGCTCAAATTATTTAAATTCACCCTCAGCCCTAAATTTTTGCCCGGGTTGAATTTTTGTTAACAGCATAATTTTTTTGCAATATTTTAAATTCCCCTTCAAAAGGAACTGTCGCAAGCCCAAAAAAACATTTTTTGCATTGTTTAAATAAATTTTTCCCCTGAATTTTTCCCTTCCCGCCAAAACAATGGTTACCCTTATTCCAAAAACCCGGGGGTTTTAATTTGGGTGGGAACGGTCCCTCCAGAACCTCAACCCGGGGTTCGAAAGCCGCGGGGTTTTGTCCGAACACCTGCGATTATATCCCCCGCGATCCCGCGGGGTTTTGAAAACGGGGTTTTTCAATGCCTTAGGCCAGAAAGGGTTTAAATCCTCACGTCGCACAGATTTTAAGGGGGTCCCCTACCCAAAACAAAAACGCAAAGGGGCGGAAAAAAAAAGGGAGCCAATAGGTTTCCCGGGGGAACACTCCTATTTTTAAAAAAGGGGGGAGGGCCTCACCGGGAAATTTTGTGAAAGCCACAACCACTATCATAAACATATATCGATATCTCAGATCCACGTCCCAGCTCCCAAATTCAAAAGATCCAGAAATCTCTATACGGGGCACGATCACCGTCCTAAACCCACAACCTTTTTGGGCCCAAAATTGCCCTTATATACAGTCTTTTAAAAGTCAATTCATTATAATGGACACATGAAAAATTCCTTCTTAACACTCTTTTTCCCTTCAAAACAATTTGTGCATCAAAAAGGATAAAAAATTTATTTGCAAAACAACAAAAAACCCGACCCAAGTTTGCATTTTTTAAAATTCTCGGGGAAACTTCAGGGGCCCTTTATTTCCCTTCAGATTTCGGGCACCCGGGATTCTGTTTCATAAAGGGATTCCACAAATAATCCACTTCAGGAGCAATCACAGACAGATTCACCGATTCGGACACGGGTTTAACCAGCTAAGTATTTTTAAAACAATTGGCAAAAACGGGGAAACATCAAACTAGGCTCCATATTTTTTGACAAGGTAAATTGCAAAAGGCAAAAAAAAATAGGGCCAACACAAGCGAGAACTCCTTTTTTGGTTGAGGGAAAAAGTCATTACACATGACAAAAACAAGGGGCCGACAAAATACACAAAATCAAACTTTTCAACAATTTACAAAAAAACGAAAACCTTACAATATTATATCTACTATGTGACACCCAAGTGTTTATATCTATCTTGACACACGTGTATTTTCTACTTGTGACATCACGTGTATTATATCTATCTGGACTTTACGTGTTTTTCTCTTTACACACTGTGTATTATATTACTCTGTGAATCAATGTATTTATATCTACTTGTAATATTGTGTATTATATCTACTTGTGACATCATTGTGTATTATATCTACTTGTAAATTTACTGTGTATTATATCTCCCTTTGAATCACCATGTTTAATCTACCTGTACATCATTGTGTATTATATCTATCGTGACTACGGGGTGTATTTATTACCTGTGACTTACTGTGTATTATATCTATCTGTGACATCACTGTGTATTTAACTACTCTTGACTTTACGTGTTTATATTCTTCTGACATCACTGTGTATTATTTTCATTTGGGTGACATCAATGTATTATATCTACTTGTGACATCATTTGTGTATTATATCTACTTGTGCATCACTGGTTTTTATATCTACCTTGACACCCCTTTTTTAGATCTCTCTGTACACCCTGGTATATATCTATCTGTGACTCACTGTTATTATATCTACTCGTACATCACTGTGATTTATCTACCTGTGAATATGTGTTTTAACTCTGTGAATCCTTTTTTTGGAAGTGCAATGAGATACAGGCTGATTTGCTGCTAAGGGAAAAAAAGAAAACAAAAAATACTCTTTATATCTGATTCTCTAGCGAGTGTGACCGCGAGCTTGTTGTGACAGAGCGCAAGTGCGACAGAAGTAAGTGTGTGACTTGTGATTCAGTGACTTTGGATTCAGGAGTTTGGAAGGGAGGACTTACTGAATTGCTGGTTGTATTTTATTAATACTTTGCATTTCTTTTTACTTATCATTTCTGTCTGGTGCAATCCCCATTAGGAAATGAGCTCCATGATTGGCAATGCCATCCAGTGTACATCTTGCCACTGTATGCATTCCTTGACCAGCCGGCCGAGGGATGCATACTGCTGTGTGAGATGTGATGTACGTTGTGCATTTGGAAGCCCAGATACTGGATCTAAATGAACGATAGACAACGCTGGATCCATAGACCAATATGGAAAGGGAAAGTCTGCTGCTCACTGAACAGCTGCTCAATGGGATAGATGTGGGGGAGGATGGTACATGGAGCTCAGGACCATGGGTAGCTAGCTGGGTGACAGTTAGAAGGCTGGGGTAGAGGGAAGGGTGCCAGGGAGGCTAGCCCTGATCTGGCACACCCAATAAAATTTGCTATGTTGGCAGATGAGGGGGGTGTGAGTTCAGGATAGCACTGCTGCAGCAGGGCATGACCTCTGAAAGCCAGAGGAGTGTCTGCTCCAGTAAGGGGGAAAACAGGAGAGTAGGGCAGGCCAGACAGGTGCTGGTAGTGGGGGACTCAATTATTAGGGGAATAGATAGGGCAATCTGTCACAAAGACAGGGATCGTCGAACAGTGTGCTGCCTACCTGGCGCTCGAGTCGGCACATCGCTGATCGGGTTTGACAGATTACTGGGAGGGGCTGGTGAGGACCAGCGGTCATGAGTGCACATTGGCACAAATGACAAAGTTAGAGGTAGGTGAAGGTCCTTAAAGATGATTTCAGGGAATTAGGCTGCAAGCTTAAGGCAAGGACCTCCAAGGTAGTATTCTCTGAAATACTGCCTTGTACCACGTTGCCACACCAGAGAGGCAACGGGAGATTAGGGAGATAAATAAGTGGCTCAGGAATTGGTGTAGGAAGGAGGGGTTTGGGTTCCTGGGAAACTGGGCGACTTCTCTGTTGGCTACAGGTTCTATGCTAGGGACGGGCTGCACCTCAATGGGGAGGGTGCAGCTGTGCTGGGGGAGAAAATGGCTAGAAGGTTGGAGGAGTGTTTAAACTAGGGATTGGGGGGGAGGGTATTCATTGTATAGGAGGGGAAGATAGTGTAAACAGTAACCTGGGCACAAGTAATAAAATTGGGGGTGGCATGGGGGGTGGGGTTAGAACAGTCAATCTAGTAGGAAGGAAATAGAGGTAAAGAGAGATGCATAAAGTGCATGTTCACTAATGCCAGAAGCTCACCAACAAAATGGAGGAATTAGAATTGATTTTGTTGGAAAATAATTATGACATGGTGGGGATTTCGGAGACTTGGCTGGACGAGAGCCATGACTGGGCTGTTAATTTACAGGGCTATTGTCTGTTCAGAAATGACCGTACAAATAGGCGAGAGGGAGGTGTATGTTTATACGTAAAATCATCCTTAAAACCCATCCTGCGTGATAATATAGGTGAAATCTAATGGAAATGTAGAGTCTCTGTGGGTGGAGATAAGGGGAGGGGGAAAAAAATAATAAATTACTGATAGGGGTTTGTTATAAGTCCCCAACAATAATGGAAGTGGAGGAGAATATCCTCATAAAGCAAATAGATGAAGCAGCGACTCAGGGAGAAGTCATTATTATGGGGGACTTCAACTACCCTGAAATACATTGGGGATCAGAAACCTGCAGTTCCAGCAAAGGTAATAAGTTTTTGAAAACTATAAGAGACAATTACCTTTCACAACTGGTTAGGACCCAACAAGAAGGGGGGCAATGCTGGACCTAATATTAACCAACAGGCCAGACCGCATATCAATTATACGGGTTGGGAGGTCACTTGGGTAATAGTGATCATAACTTAATAAGCTTTCAAGTATCCTTTACTAAGACGTGTAGTAAGAGGGGCCACAAGGACACTAAACTTCAGGAAGGCAAATTTCCAACGGTTGAGAGATGATCTTAGTGCAATAAACTGGGACGATGTCCTGAGACATAAAAGTACACAACACAAATGGGAGATGTTTATTAGCATCCTGAATAGGACCTGTGCACAATATATACCCTATGGGAATAAGCATGCTAGAAATAGGAGGAAACCACTATGGCTAAATAAAGCGGTAAGAAGTGCAATATGTGACAAAAAGAAAGCATTTAGGGAATTAAAGCAAGTAGGTAGTGATGAAGCATTAAATAAATACAGAAAATTAAATAACATTTGTAAAAAGCAAATCAAGGCAGCAAAGATTGAGACAGAGAGACTCATTGCCAGAGAAAGTAAAAAGAATCCCAAAATATTTTTAACTACATAAATAGTAAGAAACTAAAAAATGATGGTGTTGGCCCCTTTAAAAATAGTCTGGGTGAAATGGTGGATGAGGATGAGGAAAAAGCAAATATGCTAAATGATTTTTTTTTCAACAGTATTTACACAAGAAAATCCCATGACAGACAATATGATCAGTGATAACAAAAATTCTCATTAAACGTCACCTGCTTAACCCAAGAGGAAGTACGGCATCGTCTAAAAATCACTAAAATTGACAAATCCCCGGGCCCAGATGGGATACACCCCAGAGTGCTGCAGGAATTAAGTACTGTCATAGATAGACCATTATTTTTAATATTTAAAGATTCCATAATAACAGGGTCTGTACCACAGGACTGGCGTATAGCAAATGTGGTGCCAATATTCAAAAAGGGGACAAAAACTGAACTTGGAGAATTATAGGCCAGTAAGCTTAACCTCTACTGTGGGTAAAATCCTAGAGGGTTTTCTAAGAGATGCTATACTGGAGTATCTGAAGAAAAATAACCTCATGACCCATTATCAACATGGTTTTACGAGGGACGTTCCTGTCAAACTAATCTAATAAGCTTCTATGAAGAAGTAAGTTCTGGACTGGACCAAGGAAATGCAGTGGATGTGGTGTATATGGACTTTTCAAAAGCTTTGATACGGTGCCACACAAAAGGTTGATACATAAAATGAGGGCAATGGGGATAGGGGAAAATATGTGTAAGTGGGTTAAGAACTGGCTTAGTGATAGGAAACAAAGGGTGGTTATTAATGGAAACACATCAGAATGGGTCACAGTTAACAGTGGGGTTACCACAGGGGTCAGTGTTGGGCCCGCTTCTATTTAATATATTTATTAATGACCTTGTAGGGGGCATACAGAGTAGAATCTCAATATTTGCAGATGACACTAAACTCTGCAGGGTAATCAATACAGAGGAGGACAATTTTATATTACAGGAGGATTTATGTAAACTAGAAGCTTGGGCTGCTAAATGGCAAAATGCGCTTTAATGGGGATAAATGTAAAGTCATGCACTTGGGCAGAGGAAACAAAAGGTATAATTATGTGCTTAATTGTAAAACACTGGGCAAAACTGTCACTGAAAAAGACCTGGGTGTATGGGTAATGACAAACTCACATTTAGTGGCCAGTGTCAGGCAGCTGCTGCAAAGGCAAATAAAATAATGGGATGTATTAAAAGAGGCATAGATGCTCATGAGGAGAACATAATTTTACCTCTATACAAGTCACTAGTGCGACCACACTTAGAATACTGTGTACAATTCTGGTCTCCGGTGTATAAGAAAGACATAGCTGAACTAGAGCGGGTCCAGAGAAGAGCGACAAAAGTTATTAGAGGACTAAGGGGTCTGCAATACCAAGACAGGTTATTAAACTTGGGGTTATTTAGCTTGGAAAAACGAAGGCTTAGGGGTGATCTTATAATAATGTATAAATATATGAGGGGCAGTACAGAGACCTTTCTAATGATCTCTTTACTCTTAGGCCTGAGACTGGGACAAGGGGGCATCCTCTACGTCTGGAGGGAAGAAGGTTTAATCTAATCACAGACGCGGATTCTTTACTGTAAGAGCAGTGAGACTATGGAACTCTCTGCCACATGCTGTTGTAATGAGTGAGTCACTACTAACATTTAAGAAGGGCCTGGATGCCTTTCTTGAAAACTATAATATTACCAGTTATATATACTAGATTCTTTGATAGGGCGTTGATCCAGGGAATTAGTCTGATTGCCGTATCTGGAGTCAGGAAGGAATTTTTTCCCCCAATTGGAGTTAGTGTTGCCACGGGTTTTTTTTTTTGCCTTCCTCTGGAAAACCCATGTTAGGCTAGGGGTTTTGAACTAGAGGGGGTTTAAAAAGTTTTCCCCCTTTAAAACCTTTTTAAAAATATTTTACTATGTTATTTAGTTACTGTTATTATATCAACTTGTGACATATTGATTAATTACAGTGACATTATGTTTTATTTATCACAGTGACATCATGGAAATTATCTCCCTTGTGACATATGTGTATTATATCTACTTGTGACTTTACTGTGTATTATATCTCCCTCTGACATATTGTTTAATTACTTTACATAATGTGTATTATATCTACTCGGGCCCCTCATGGTATTTATCTATTTGGGGGCCATACTATGTATTTATCTATTTGCCCTCACTTTTTTTTATATCTACTCTAGACATACTTGTATTATCTATTTGGAACCCGTTATTATATCTACTATGTACATCACGTGAAAATTTATCTATTCGGGGACATCATGTTTTAAAACTACTCTGGGACATCTTGTTTTATATCTACCTTTGAATCACAGTGTTTATATCTACTCGTGACATTCGGTATTATATTTTCTGACATATTTAAATTAAAATTACTCTGTGACATCAATTTTTATAATTACCTTGAATCACGTGAAATTATATCTACCTTTGAATCACGGTATTATATTACTCTTGACATTAAGGTATTTATCTATTTTGACATCTTGTATTAAAATTCTCTGTGAACACGTGTATTAATTACTCTTTGACATACTGTTTTTATATCTACCCGGGACATACTGTGTATTATATCACCGTGACAAAAAGTATTATATCACCTGGGGCCCATTCAGTGTTTTTTATATCTACTCTGTGAATCCGTGAAATTTATCTATCTTGACTTTCATGATTAATCTATCTTGACATCCTGTGTTTAATCTACTCGTGAAACGTGTTATTATTCTCTCGACATCACGTGTATTTTATCTACTCTGTGACTAAATGTATTATATCTACTTGTGACTTTCCCTTGTATTAAAATTCCCTGTGAATCACAGTGTATTATATCTATCTTAAACTTTCAGTGTATTTTTCATCTGGAATATGTGTATTATATTTACTTTGTGACATATGGTTTTAAATATCTCTCTGTGACTCACTGTGTTTTATTCACTCTGTGAACCCTGTGTATTATATCTACTCTGTGACATCACTGTGTTTTATCTATTTGTGGCATCGTGAAATTATATCTCTTTTGGGGGCTCACTGTGTATTTATTATTTTGACATCCTGTGTATATATCTACTCTGTGAATATGGGGGATTATTCTACTTTTGGCATACGTGTATTATATTACCTTGATTTTTAACGTGTATTATATCTACTCTGTACTCATGTGTTTTAAATATCTACTCTGTGACAAAAATTGTGTATTATATCTATCTTGACATACTGTTTTTATATTACTCTGTGACTTTCACTTGTCTTTTTCTACTCTGTAATACTTGTATTTTTCTACTCTGTGACATAAGTGTAATTTTTATTTTACTTGTACATCACGTGTATTATATTTTACTTGTGAAATACTGTGTATTATACTACTCGTCATAGGGGTTTTTAAAATTATTTTCTAGCGACAGCAGGAGCGCAGCAGTTGCTACAACGGGGGGTTTTTTAAAGGCCCAACAGAAAGGAGCAGCAGCGGGCGACAGCGGGAGCACCACCAGCGACAGAAAGAGCAGAAAGCCCCGGGACCCCGGCCCCCAGCACCAGGGGACAGCGGGGAGAAAGCAGCAGTTGCAAAACCCGGGAGAAATTTTTCCTACAAAAAGCAGAAAAAAATGAACTGCCCCTTTCAGCAAATTGGGGGCCCTTTAAACGAAAACCCCCCAACAGCGTTCCCCCCCGGGACCCGGCTTTTGGGGCCCGGCCCGGGGCCCGATCGGCCCCTGCAGAACCCGGATTTCCAAAAAGGGACGAGTAGAACCCCTTCCTCAAAACCGTCTAGAGCGCACCGAAAAGAACGAAAAAGGCCCCTTCCCTTTCCCCCTCAGGGGCGAATTTGGGGGGGCCCCAAATTTTCCCGATGGGGGGCCCCCCCAAAAGGGAAAAAACCGGACCTCAGTTGGGAGGAAGCACAGGACTACGCAGACTAAAAGGTGAGACCCTTTTGCAATTTGGGGGGCCCCAATATTTTTATTTTCCGACCCCAAACGGGTGCATTCCTGGTCCTACGTGGAGTCCAAGCCCGGTTTGGGCCCCCCCACCCCCGTATGACTTGTTGCGGGTTGGTAAAAACGGGGGGGCCCCCACCCCTGAGAGCTTGACCCCCGGGAAAACAAAATTTTTGGAAAGGGGGGTTTGGTCAAACCCCGGCTGGTACGGCCCCTTTTCCCGGGTTTTGCGATACAGCGGTTGGGGGGGGAAAGGGGCCCCGGGAAAACCTTGGCCCCGGGTTTGGGTTAGTTTTTCTAGAGCGTTTAAAACAGCCACCCCGGAGTTCATACGGGACTTGCCCCACTGGGGCCCTTTTAGGGCCGGCCCCCGGGACCCGGCCCCTAAAGGGGTACGCCCCAATTCCCCCCGGGGACTCCCCCTAAAAACGTACCCCCCCTGAAAAGGACCCCCCCGGCCCCGGGGCCCGACAGGAGACCGGGCTCCCCAAAAAGGGGAAGGTTTTTCCGGGCCCCCCGCACGCCCCCCTACCCCCGGGTGCTGGCGGGAAAAGGGACCAGGACATTGGGTTTCCTATTGCCCACTAACGGGGGGAAACCCATGGACTGGGGGGTTCACACCCCGGGCCCTTTCTCGATTTATCCCCAAGCCCCGGGTTTTTCCACTGCAGACCTGGGGGACCCCAAAACGGAAACCACATCTGGGGCCCAGTGCTCATTGGGGACACAGAGCGGAAGCTCTCTTGGACTCTGGCAGTTTGGGACGCTGGTTCGGGCGCCCTTTAAATTTCCCGGGTTGCAACTCACTGGGGAATTGATGGGGGCCCCGGTGTATACACGGGGAAAAAACCCGAGAAACCCAACCCGGGGGAGGTGACTCTATCCACTTCATGTGGAGAGGTAAACCCACGTGGTTGGAGTGGGAAAAACTCTCTAACCCTACGGGACGGGTGGGGGGAAAAAGAGACTTACCATTGTTTTGGCCTTAGGGGGAAAGGGAGGAGAAAACCCCCCCCTGATGCCCGGGAATCAGGGTGCTGAACCCGACGCCCCTGAGACCGGGACCCCCTGCCGTGGGGGTTTCGCCAACGGGGGTTTTAAGATTTTTCCACCCCGATGGGGTTTTCCCCGGGGAAAACGTATTGGCAGGAGAGGTCGGGGGAGACCCCCCCCGGGTTTCCAGATTTGGGGAAGTACCCGGGGGACTTTTTTGGGACAGCCCAGCAAACAGGCCCCCAAACACTAAACCGGGGGCCCCGGAGAAAGGGTAACAGAGTAAACGGGGGTAGTTTCCCCCAGCCAGGGGTGAGAAGGGGTTTTTCCACGCATGGGAAAAAAACGGAGTTACTTTTTTGGGGGGAAACAAAGTCAGGGATGGGGTTTCGGGACCAACTGGTAGTGCCGGGCACCCAAAACCCGCGGGCGGGCCCCAAAGAAAATGGCCCACTCCCACCTGCGGGGGGGCCCCCCTTTTTGGGGGAAAAAAAAACGCAAGAACGCATCTTGCGGAGGTTCTTCGGGCCCGGGGGCGTTGTATGGGGAAAAGTCCAGAAGGAAAACTGGCGATTTTCCTCCCCGGGAAAAATGTCACTACCCCCCCATTGCCACTTTTTCCTTTAGCCCCTTTTTTTTACCCCCCCCAAACCCGTTTAAAAAGGAACCTTTTGAAGGGGAATCCCCAATTTGGATTTTGGTGGGGCCAAATAGTGAATTTTAGCCCGAGGCCACCAACATTTTACTCGTGGTTGTCGACTAAACCCCCCCGGGACCCGGAGGCAATTTTTCCCTTAAAGGGCCCGGGACCTCGGGGAAGATGAATTGGGGCCGGGGGGTGTTTGCTATGTTCTGTCGCCAAAGGGCTACCCAAGGGGAAAACCTCCACAGATCAGGGGGACCCCCCTTTTATGCCAAAGTGACCCCGGGGAACCCGTGTAAAAATGCTCAACATAAAACAGCTACGCACCTCCCGGGGTTAAAACCCTCCCCAGACCGACGGGGTTTAAATGGAGCGGTTTTTTAAAAAAACCCTGGGAAATCCATGCTTAAAAAAAAAATTGGGAAACAAAAGGGAAAGGAAAGGATTTGGGGCCTTTATTGGGGCCCTAAACTAAAAGTTCGCCATTCGGGGGGTTACCGGGGAGTCGTTTCCCAGGGGGGTTTTCCCCCCCTTTTAGCTGTTGTACGGCGACATCCCCCAAGGGCTCTGGATGTTTTCCCCAAAGAGCGGGGAAAAAGGAACCCACACCCTAAAGGGGGGGGTGATTTGACCCGTGGCGAAAAATGCAGGGACCGGATCACGGCGGTCCGGGCCCATTGTAAAAGAGGCCCCCTAATGGGTGCCCAAGGGGGCGCAAAGCCGCAGGTTAAAAAAAAACAAGGGGCCCCCCCCTTAGGACCCCTTTTAGGTGGGGGGCCGGGTATTGGGGCTTAGTTTCCCACAACGGAAAGCAAAAATTTTTGGCCAAATGGGAAGGGCCCCAAATTTAAACCCCGGGGAAAAAATAGGGGGTTTAATTACAAGGTATACCAAAGGCCCGGGAAAAAAGGAAAACCGGGGCAGGGTAAAACCCCGGGAAATTTGCTTTAAAAACATGGAAAAGCCCAAAAGGGGCCCCGCTTAAAGGAAGCGTCCCGATGCACCCGGGTTGACCCCTTCCCCCTTTGGCCCAAACCAAGGGATACCCAAGGGGGAAAAAATAAGTGACACCCTCCAAAAGGGCCCCAAAGAAAGGGAGGCTCGAAAAAATTTGGGACAGGGCCCGAAACCCCCCATTGTGTTTTTCTGAACCCGCCCCCGGGGGGGACCCGGTCCCCTTCCCAAAATTTTTCAATTTTCACTGGGGCCCCCCCCGGGTTTTTAAAATCGATTTAAACCGGGACCGGGGACCCGAGGGCCCCGACGGCAAGCCATCACGGCCCCCTTAAAAAAAACATGCTTTAAGGTTTAAAGGGGGATAAAAAAAATCCCGGAGTTTGGGGGGGCTAGTCCCCCTTGTGGGTCAAAATTTCCCAAAACCCGGATCCTTGCGGTTTTTTCCCAAAGATTTTTTCCGGGGAAACTGAACGAAGTGTCTAAGTTTTTATTTATATCCCAAAGCCCCCGGGGGGACGGGGTTGATTTTAAAGAAATGGGGCAAGGCCCGTTAAATTCACAAAAGCTTTGATCTGACAAAAGGAATACTTTGGGGAGGTTTCCCGCTAACAGAGGGCGGCCAGGGAAAAAAACCGGGGCCCTTTTTTTTTCTCCGGAAAAGGGGGGCTAACACTACTTCGTTTTTGCCTTTTGGGTTGCAGGAGCCCCGGGCCCCATTTTTCAGCGGCTTCAATGGACATAGTGTTAGAAAACCTTTTCGGAAGTTTCGCGGGGCCGCCTACCTAGATGAAAATCATCATCTTTAAGGGCCGGATTGGCACACCCACCCCTTTTCCCCGGGTTTTTGGCCGGGGGTGGGAAATTCCGATCAGGGGGGCAGGCCCGACGGCGAAAACCCCAAAAAAAAAGTGCCATGGGGCCCCCGAAGAGGCCCGGGACCTGGGGGAAAGGTTTGGGGGAGGGGTTATCAAACCCCAAAAAAACAAAATCGGGGGCCAAATTCAAAATTGGCCCCGACCGGTTTGGGGGCCCTTCCCCAAAAAACAGGGGGAGGGCGTTCCTGGGGGCTTTGTTGGGTACAAAACCGACGCTTAATACCCAATTTTTCCCGGGGGCGAAGGGGGGCCTGTCCAAAACCTTTGGTTTTAAAAGGGGAAAAGAAGTCGTTTTGGTTGCTTTGGAATCCCCAAGAAAAAGGGGGCCTTTCAATCCATGAATTGGGGGCCCTTTGTGCGGGACAGCCCCCCTCCTAAATCAATTTTCCGGGACTTCACAAAGGCCTTCGTTGTACAAAAAAACGCCTCGGGGGGGGGCTGGGGGCGTGGGCTGCCCGGAAAGAAGTGGCCCGTCGGCATTTTTTCCCGGGCCCCCTTACTTGAGCCGGGAAAAAATTCCCCCCGGGGGAAAAGAAAAATTTTTAGCGTAGTGGGGGAAGGAGGGGTTTTTTTTTGGCGTTAAAAGGGCCTTTAGTCCCTACGTTTTTTTTTTTGCTCGGGCGACAATTTTCCCCGGGTTTGTTACGGATCAAGCCCCTTTGGTCGGGGTGCGGGAAACCCCAAAGGGAAGGGAACGCTTTCCCCGGGGCCCCCCGGGGGGTTCCTGCCCCCCCAAAACTTCCTTTTTTGGGGGGCATGGGGGTGGCAAAATTGCCCGGTAATGGGGGATCCCGGCCCCCGGGGGGCCCCCCCTTTTTTAAAGGCGGGGGGGCAACCCCACAAATTTGCCCCCAGGGGAAGGGGGTGAAACAATTTGGGGGGGGAAAACATAAAGCAGGGGCGCTAAAGTTCCCCCGAATGGGCACTGTCACGTTTTGACCCCCGGGAAAAGGGGGTTTTTAAAAAAGGGGGCGGTCCGCTCCCTCCGCCCCCCGGGCTTGAAAAATCCCGAAGTAGCCCGGATTTTTAAAACCTGGTTTTAGGGGGCAAGGGGGGGGGTTTTTCCCCGGACAAGAAAATTTTTGCCTTACTGCAGGAGCAGCGAATTTTAAAAAAGGAAAAGGTCTAATTTTGGGACCGGTGCTAGATGACAGGGCCCCAGCCCAGGAGGGCGGGGGGGCTCGGCGTGACCTAAACGGGGCCCCTTTGGGGGCCCCAAGGTTTCCCCGGGGGACGTTTATTAAACCCCCGTGGGGTTGTTCCCCCGGGGGGGGCCCCCAAATTCCCCGGGGTGACGGGGGCCATCCCCCGGGGTTTTTAAAACCCGGGAAAAACACCGGGTTCCCCCGTTTTTAACCACTACCGGGGGTTTTGTTTTCCCCGTTTTAAACCCGGGGTGCCCCCACAAAACAGTGTTTTATCTACTGTTTACATTAAAACTGTATTATATCTACTCTGTAAAAACACTTTTGGGATTATATCTATCTATGACATCCCCCTGATTTTATCTACTCTATGACTACAGTGTATTTAAACCTTTCATGTGCATCACTGTGTAAATTTACTACTTGGGACTCATTGTTTAAAACGTGACATATTTTGTATTTTAAAATTTCCTGGGGGACCCAATCACTTTGGGATTATAAACTACTCGGGGGGTCACTGTGGGTTTTTTTTTCACTCTATTTCACCCCGTGATTAAAAATTACTTTTTGTGACATCACTTTTTATTTTTTCTACCTTTTGACATCACTTTTGTATTATTTTACTATGTGAATTCGGGGGATTATATTCTCTATGACATCACTGTGTATTATACTACCTTTTGACTCACTGTTTTTAAAATACAGTACATCATTTTTGATTAAAACTATCGGGGAAAATATCATTATATTTACTCTGTGACATCACTTTTAAAATTTTATTACTTCTGAACCCCCAAAAATTTCATTTTAAATTTTATCTACTCTGTGACATCTCCAGTGTATTATAACCTACTCTGTGACATCAACTGGTGTATTATATCTAACTCTGTGACATCCAGTGTGATTATATCTACTACTTGACATCACTGGTGTATTATATCTACTCAGTGAACATCACAGTGTAATTTTTAAGATCTCCTCTGGTGACGACACTGTGTATTATATCACTATGTGACACACTGTGCCATTATATCTTACTCCTGTGGACTTCATTGAATTATATATCTATTCTGTGGACATCACAGTGTATTGTATCTACTCTGTGAACAACACAGTGGAGTAAATTTATATCTACTCTGTAGGACATCACTATTAGTATAATATCACTCTATGACATCAACTGGGGTGTAATATAACCAATACTCTGATTAACATCACTATGTCTTTATATCTACTCTAGTCACATCACTGAGTATTATATCTACTCTAATGACTATCACAGTGTTAATTAAAAACTACTTTTTTAAGTGATATCACCGTGTTATTATACAACTCTGTGACATCACTGTTGTATTGATATCTACTCTCTGACATTTACAGTTGTATTTTATATCAACTCTATGAGCATTCACTGTGTATTAATAGTCGTGACTCTGTGGACATCACATGTTGGTATTGTATCAAACTCTCAGACAATACAGTTTTATTATATCAAGTCCCTGTGACATTCACGTTTATTATAGTCTACTCTGTGACGAGTCCACAGTGTAAATTAAAAGATCGTACAGCTGTTGGACAACATTATGTGTATTATATTTCCTGACTCTGTGGACATCACCGTGGTAAATATATACTAACTCTGTGACATCCACAGTGTATTATATCTACTCCGACTACTGTGACATCTCTGTGTATTATATCTAACTCTCGTTACATCACTATGTCCCTTTATATCCACTTCTGTCACGTCCACTAGTGTAAGTATATCTTACTCTATGACAACACATTCTGTATTATATCTAAGTCTACTCCATGACATCACAGCGTTAATTGATATCTACTCTATGACATCACTGTTGGGTAATTTACTACTCTATGTCATCACTGGTGTATTTATATCTAGTCAGTGGACATCACTGTTGTAAATTTATATTCTACACTATGACAATCACAGTGTATTATATCTACTCGATGACATCACAGTGGGTATAATATATACATCTAGACATCAACAGTTGGTATTATAGTCACTACTTCCTGACACACTGGTGTGTTATATCAACTCCATTTGGACATCACAGCGAATAATACATAAGCTCTCTGACATTACAGTGGTATGATATCTTTTTTCTATGACAGTCAGTTGTATTTATATAACATACATCCCTGTTACATCACTGTGTATTCATAGGTCTAGCTCTGTGACATCACAGTGTATATATATCTACTGCAGAGGACAATCACAGTGTATTTAATTACTCTCTGGACACTAACAGTGTATATATATCTTACTCTGTGACATCACAGGTGTATTAAATCACACTGTGACATCACTGGTGGTAATAATATTTACTCTGTGACAACAAACTGTGTATTATATGCTACTATAGTGACATTACACTGTATATATCGACACTGTGAAATCCACTGTGTATTATAATCTACTTGGGACATCATTGTATATATTCTACTGAATGTGACATCACTGGTGTAAATATCTACTCTTTGTGACAGATTCATTGGAGTAATAAAAATCTACTCTGTGACATCACAGAGTTAAGTTAATCTACTCTGGGGACAATCACAGTGATATTAAAATTCTACTCTCTGACATAATGTGTATTATAATCTACACTGGGACATCATGGCGTTTTATATCTACTCTGTGACATCACAGTGTATTAAGTATCTACTCTCTGACAGATCACTCGTGTATTATATCTACTCTGTGACATCACTGTGTATTATATCTTACTCTGTGACACATAATCACAGTGTATTATATCTACTCTCTGATATCAGCTTGGGTATTTATATCTACACATGGGACATCACAGTGTATTTATATCTACTTTTCTGTGACATTTCACTGTGTAGTTATATCTAACTCAATGACATCACTGGAGTAATTATATCTACACTAAGACGATACGACAGTTGTAATTATTATCTACTGATGTGAACATCGAACAGTGTATTTATATCATACCCATTGTGACATCAACAGTGATGTAAATATCAACTCAGGGACATCATCGTTATTAGTATCTACTGCTGGTGACATTACAGTGTATGTTTATATCTACTCTCGTGACATCAACTGTGTATTTATATCTACCTCTGTGACATCAATGTATTGAGATCTACTCCTGTCTGACTAATCACTGTGTATATATCTACTCCTTTTTGACATCACCAACAACAGCGAATTATATCTACTCTCTGAACATTAACAGTGGTGGAATTATATCTATCTATGACCATCATTGTATTAAATATACTCTGAGACATCACACTGTGTAATTAAATTTACTTTCCTGTGACATCACTGTGAATTATATTTATAGTAATCTACTCTGAGAACATCACTGTGTAGATATATGCTAACTAGTGACATTAACCACAGCACACTGTATAGTAATCTACTCTGTGAAAAACGACTGTGTAATTAAATCTACTATGTGACATCATAACTTGTGTAATTGATATTCTAACTCTGGGACGAATCATTGTATTTATAACTACTCTGGTGACATCAACTGTGTATTATATCGGAACTCTTGGGACCATCACAGTGTAGTTATATCAACTCTTCTGCTCTCTGACAACACTGTGTATTTATATCTACTCGGGACAGTCATCGTAAATATGAATTCTACTCAGTGACATTCACAGTGTATATATATCTAACTCTGTTGAGACATCACATGTGAGTATTAATATCTACTCTATGATCCATCACTGTTGTATTATGAACTACACTACGACATCACAGTTGTATTAATTATCTGACTAATGTGACGATCACAGTGTGTATTATAACATACTATGTGACATGCACTCGTGTATATATCTACTCTAGGCACATTCATCTGTATTAATTTACTACTACCTGTGACATTACAGTGTATTATAACTACTCATCTGACATCAAACTGGTGTCTATATCTACTAGTCTCACACGTGACATCAATTATATTAATTCTACATGGCTCTGACCATCAACTGGAGTGTATTTATATCTACTCTTTGACATCACAAGCATATTATATCTAATCCTCGTGACATTTACATTCTAATATATCTATTCTTATTACAACCATTGTATTATATATACTCTTTGACACACTGTGTAATTGTAAATTTACTTTAACATCTGAGACATCACTGTGTATTATATCTTACTCCTGTGACATCACTGTTATTATATCTACTATGTGACATTACACTGTAATTGATATCTACCTGTTAAATCTACTGTGTATTATACTACAATTGACATCACTGTTGTAGTTAAGAATCAACACCAGGATACAATCCATTGAATTATGTCTACTCTGTGTATACATCAACTGTGTATTAAATCAACCGTCAGGGACACTTCACAGTGTAATTATATCGAACTCTCGTGACATCAATGATGTATTATATCTTACTCTGTGGGACATCAATCGTAGTTTAAATCTAACTCGTGTGACATCACACTCGTGTATTATATCTACTCACTTGCGACATCACAGTTATTAGTATCTACTTCGTGTGATCACTCACTGTTGGTATTATATCGCTACTCTGTACTCAAGTGTATTAATCTACTCTCTGACATCACTGGTGGTATTATATCTACTCTGGGACATCATCGTGTATTAATATGCGCTACTCTGTGACATTCACAGTGTAATTAAATAGCTACACTGTGGGGACAATCACTGTGTATTATATGCTACTCCCCATGAAGCATCACTGTGATTATATCTACTCTCTATGACATCAACAGTGATAATTATATCTTACTATGTTGAACATCAACATGTGTAAATATATCTAACTATGTGACATCACAATTGTTAATATATATCTACTCTGGACAATCATCGTATTATATCTACTCTGTACATCACAGTGTATTATAGTCTGCTCTTGTTTGACATTTACCAGTGTAAAATATCTAGCTATCTGACATCACTTGTGTAATTATATCTATTCTGTGACATCAATTGTATAAGATCTACTCTCCTCTGGGGAATAAAAAAAAAAAAAAAACATCACTGTGTATTATTATCTACCTATTTGACATCACAGCGTATTTATATCTAACTCTCTGACATTACAGTGTAATTATAACTATCTAGATGACCATCCTTAGTATTATATATACTCTGTGGACATCACTGTGTATTATATACTAACTCTGTCTGAACATCACTGTGGGTATTATATCTTACGCTCGGACATCAACTGTGTATTATAATCTACTCTGTGACATCCAATGAATTCTATATCTACTATGTGGACATTACACTGAGTAGATTATAATCTACTCTGTGTGACATCATCAGTGTTTTTATATCTACTTCGCTGACATTACAGTGTATTATATCTAGTCGCTGTGACCATCACGTGTGTAATTATATCTAGTCCTGTGACGTATCACTAGTGTATTAGTATATCTATATCTGTAGACGCATCACAAACGGTCACTTGAGGAATTATATCTAACTCTATGACATCACATGTGTATTATATCTACGCTGGACAATCAAACTGTATATTAAATCTACTCTGTGACATCCACTGTGTGTATTAATATCTAACTCCTATGACATCACTGTGTATTATATCTACTCTATGAACCAATCACTGTGTATATTCTACTCCTCTGACCATTTACAGTGTATATATCCTATCTCTGTTCACAATCACTGGTTGTAATTATAATCATACTCTCACACATTGTGACATCATTTAGTGTAAATTATATCTAGGATCTGTGACATCACTAAAGTAGTTTATGACTAGCGACTGTGTGACATCGACTTAATGTCTAATCTTAGCTACTGTCACATCACACTGTATTATATCTACTCTGTGACATCACAGTGTATTATATCTACGTATGTAGTACATCACAGTTGTAATTATATCTTACAATGTGAAACATCACATGGTAGTTATATCTACACTTTCATCACTGAGTATTATAATACTACTGGATGAGAGATGCAAGCAGTGTAATATATCTACGACGACGTTACTCTGACATTACAGAAATATATATCTTAAAGCTCCAGTGGGACATTCACAGTGGTATTTATATCTATCTCTGTGACATTTCTCTGTGTAGGGTATATCTACCACGTGACATCAGCGTTGTGTATATATAATCTACTCTCCTGACATTACCAGAGTATTATATCTACTATTGTGACCATTACCACTGAATTTAAAATCTACATCACGTGAAATCACTTGTGTATTATATCTACTATGTGATCATCACTGTTAATATATCTACTGCTGGGACATGTCATATGTTAATGATATCCTACTCTTGTGGATAAATAACAGTCCACAGATGTATTATATCTACTCCTGTTGAACATCATTGTGTATTAAATCTTACTAGTGTGACATCACTGGATGTATATATATGCTACACTTGGGACATCACAGGTGAGATTGTATCATAGCTCTTCTGACATTTACAGTGGGTAGTTTTATATCTAGGTCCTGTGACATCCACTGTGTATTATATCTAGTCTGTGGGAGCATACACTGGTGTATATTAATCTACTTCTGTGACAACCATTGTGGTAATTAGATATCCTACTCTTGTGACATCACCTGTGTATTATACTTTTCGACACTGTGACATCACAGTGTATTTATATCACCTCTGTGACAATCTCTGTGTATTATATCAACATCTTCTGAACATCACAATGTCTTATATCCACTCTGTCACATCACTTGTGTATTATATCTAGGATATCTACTCTGTGACCATCACAGTTGTATTTTATAGTCGAATCTCTTTGTGACATCTCTGTTAGTTATATCTACTGCTCTGACATCACTATGTCATTATATCCAACTCTTGTCCACATCATCTGGTGTATTATATCTACTCTATGACATCACTCTGTATTATATCCTACTCTAATTGAAACATCAACATCTGGTAATTATAGTTCTACTCACTATGACATCTAATGTGTATTATACTACTCAATGTCCCATACACTGTGAATTATATCTAGTCCCGTGACATCACTGTGTAATTATATCCTACTTACTATGACATCACTGTGTATTATGATTATCTACTCTAAGACAAACACAGTGTATTGTATATCTACTCTAAGGACATCCACAGTGGGATTGATAAACAACTTCGCTGACATCACTGTGTTATTATATCTAACTCCTTGACATGCACAGGCACCGTGCGGATATAATCTGACTCTCTGACCATGTACAAGTGTTATTATTGGTCTAATTCTAATGACATGCATTTGTATTATAATATACTTCTGTGACATCACTGTTTATTAAAATATCAATCTCTTGACATCTACAGTGTATTATATCTACGTCTGTACAGTCACAGTGTAATTATATCTTACTCTCCTGCCATTACAGTGTATTATAACTACTCTGGACATCACCAGTGTATTTATATCTACTCTGGGACATCACTGTGGTATTAATATTTACTCTGTGACATCAGGCGTTATTATAATCTACTAGTGTGACATTACACTGTATTATATCTACTCTGTGAAATCACTGGTGTATTATATCTACTCTGGACTCATTGTAGTTCATCTTTACTATGTGACATCAGCTTGTATATAGTCATACTCTGGGACAGTCAATGTATTATATCTACTCTGTACATCACTGAGAATTATATCTTTACTTCCTGGGGGGAGCCATCACAGTGTAATTATATCTACTCTCTAGCAGTCACTGGTGTAATATATCTACTCTGGGACATCATCGTATTATATGATAATCTGTGGACATCACAGTGGTATTATATCTACTCCCTGACATCACAGTGTATAATATTCTACTCTTGTGACAACCCCACTGTGTATATATATCTAACTCTTGTGGACATCACAGTATTGTATTATATCTACTCCTCTTTATTGATCATCACTGTGTATATATCCTACTGCTGGGACTTCATCGTTATTAAAATCTACTCTGTGACATCACAAGTGTATTAATATCTACTCCTGTGCACATCACTGTGTCATTATATATACTATCTACTCTATGACATCACAGTGAATTATATCAACTCTAGACATCACAGTGTATTATATCTACTATGTGACAATTCACTGTACTTATATCTACCATGTGACATCACAGTGGTAAATTAATCTACGTCTGGGAACATGCAACGTATTATATCTTCTCTGTGACCATCTACAGTGTATATATCAACGTCTCTAGACATCATCTGTGTATTATATCTACTCTACTCTGTGGTCATCAATGTATTAAACTACTCTCTGAACCATCACTAGTGTATATATATCTACTCGTTTGAACATCACAGCGTATTATATCTACTCCTCTGACCATTACAGTGTAATTATCTATCTATTCTTATGTAACATCGATTGTATTGATATATCATTCTCAGGTGACATACACTGTGTAATTATAATTTTTACTCTGTGACATCAACACTGTGGTATTTATATCCTACTCTGTGTCTATCACTTGAGGTATTATATCTACTATGTGCCATAATTAACATCTGTAAATATATCTAACTCTGTTGGAAATCACTGTGGGATATTTATAACTACTATGTGACATCACGTGTATTATAACTACCTGGGACATCATTGTATTAATTATCTACTGCCTTTGTGTGGACCAAATATCACTGGTGTATTATATCTACTCAGAGTGACATTACACAGTGTATTATATCTACTCTCTTGCTCTGACATCACTGGTGTAATTATATCACACCTGTGGAGCCATCAACGCTATATATTACTGAAACTCTGTGCCATCACAGTGTATTATAGTCTACTCTGAGACATCACTGGTTTATTATATCTACTCTACTGACATGCACGTAGATATTATATCTACTCTAGTACATCACAGTGTATTAATATCTACTATGGTTAACATCAACAGTGTATAATATCTTACTAATGTTGACAACACAGGTTTATTAAAGTCTTACTGCTGGGACATCATCGTATTAAATCTACACCTGTTGACATATACAGTGTATTTATAAAATCTACCTCCTCTGACCATACACTGTGTAATGTTTGTTCATTGCATTGGGTTTTTTGCGTAATAAAAAAGGTAAAAAAAAATTAAAAAATAAGATCGACAGTGGATTCTCATTGTCAATAGATAAAATTCTACTCTGCTGACAATCAATGAATTATATTCAACTCTCTGACATCACTGTGTATTTTTATATCTAAGCATCCTTTTACCATGCACAGCATATTATATCTACTCTCTGACATTACAGTTAATTATAATCTATTCTAAGACATCAATTGTATTATATATACTCTGTGACCATCACTGTGTACATTATATTATACTCTGTGACATCACTGTGTAATTTATATTCTACTGTCTGTGACAGTCACTGTGTATTATATCTACTATGTGACATTACACTGTAATGAATCTACTCTGTGTGGAACTCACTGTGTATATATCAACTGATTTTGACCATCGACTGTGTATTATATCAACTCTGGGATCATCATTGTATTATAACTACTCTGTGACATCAACTGTGTATTTATTAACTACACTGGGACATCACATGTGTGTATTATAATCTACTCTCTGACCACACTGTGAATTTAGTAGTCTACTCCTGGGACCAATCAACGTATTATAACTAACTCTGTGAGAATCACCAGTTGTATATTTCATATCTATCTCTCTGACATCGACAGTGGTATTATATTTACTCTGTGAACATCATCACTGTGTGATTATTTCTACTCTGTTGTGACATCCACAGTGGGGTATTATAGTCTGACTCTCCCTCGTGACATCACTGTGCTGTATTATATCTACTCTGGGACATTCATCGGTAATTGTAATATCAACTTCTGGTGGCAACACAGTGTCATTATATATCTACTCTGTGACATCACTTTTTATTTATATCCAACAGACTCTAAGACATCACTGTGTATTATTCTACTCTATTGGACATCACAGTGTATTAGATCTACATGAGGGAACATCACAAGGTGTTATTATCTCACTATGTGGAACATCACAGTTGCAATTATATCACACTGTGGAACATCATCGATAATTAAGAACTACTTCTGTGACCATCACAGAGTATTAATAGTCTGCCTTCTGTGACATTTACAGTGTATTATATATCTACTCTCTGACACATCCTGCGGTATTAATATACTATTGCTGTTGACAATCGAATGTATTATATCTACTCTTGACATCAGCTGGTGTATTATATCTACTCTTTGACATCACAGCAGTAATTATAATCTACTCTCCTGACATTACATGAGTGTATTAGATATCGTATTTAAGACCATCCTTATATAAATAATGACAAGATTCATAGAATAGATATAATACACTGTAATGTCAGAGAGATAGATATAAAAACCTGTGAATTGATTCAAAGAGTAGATATAATACACAGATGATGTCAGAGAGTAGATATAAATAGCATTGATGTCACAGAATAGATATAATTACACAGTGATGTCAGAGAGTAGATATAATACCCTGTAATGTCCACAGAGTGCAGATAAAATTAACACTGTGATGTCACAGAGTAGATAATAATACGATGATGTCCATAGTGAGAGTATAATTACACTGTTGAGTGTCACAATATTAATATAATACACTGAGATGTCCACATATAGTAAGATTATGAAAAGCACTGTGGGAATCAAGAGTAAGATATATACACAGTGATTGTCATATAGTAGGATGTAATACACAGTGGATTTTCACAGGTAGATTATAATACACTAGTGGATGTGCACAAGAGATGAGATATTAATACGAATGATGTCCCAGAAGTAGATATAATACACAGTGAATGGTCAAGAGTAATATAATACACTGATGATGTACACAGAGTAGATATAATACCCAGAGGTGTCACCAGAGTAATATAATTACACTTGTATGTCATGAGAGTAATGAGTATAATAGCACTGGTGATTTCACAGAGTTAGATATAATACGATGGACTGAGCCCAGAGTAGATAAAATACCCAGTGGATGTCAGAGAGTAGAGATATAATACCACTTGATTCGCCAGAGTAGATATAATACACAGAGATGTCCACAGAGTAGATATAATACAATGAGGTCCAGAGTTTGATATAATAAACATTGATGTCCACATAGTAGATATTAAAACACATGATTTCACAGTGAGTAGATATAAATACAGTGTGAATTACATAATTAGATAAAAAACACAGTGGAGTGTCACAGAGTAGATATAAGTACACCATGATGTCACAGAGTAAATATAATACACATGTGATTGTCACAGAGGTATTATATAATAACAAAAGATGTCCATAGAATAGATTATACTACACTGGTAATGTCAGAGCGTAAGAATATAAAATGCTGAGTGATGTCCAACGAGTAGATATATACACCAGTGATGTCAGAGGTAGATATAATAATCATTGATGTCACAGAGTAGATATAATACACAGTATGGTCATGAGAGTATGATATTATACACTGTAAATGGTCCCACAGAGTAGATATAATACGATGATCGTCGCCTGAGAAATATAAAAATTATCACTGGTGATTCCACATGTAGATATAATACACTGTGATGTCACAAAGAAGATGTTATAATACCAGACTGTGATGTCATAGAGGTAGAATATAATACAGCAGTGAATGTCATAAAGTGTAGATAAAATACACAAGATTTCCACAGAGTAGTATATAATACGACTGTGAAGTCACAGAGTATGATAAACTACAATAATGCCTCCAGAGTAGATATAAATTACATCAGTGATGTCAGGAGAGAAGTATATAATACTACATGTATGATGTACCCCAGAGTAGATATAATAAACAAAGTGGATGTCACAGAGTAGATGATAAAGTGTACAATGATTGTTCCCAGAGTATGATAAAATACACAGTTTGATGATCCAACATAGTAGATATAAGACACAGTGATTTTCCATCAGAGTAGATTATAATACAGTGGTAATGTCACATAGTAGATATAATACATTCCAGTGATGTCACATGTGAGTAGATAGTAATACACAGTGATGTCAACAGAGTAAATATAATACACCATTGGATTCACAGAGTAATATATAATACAATGATGACATAGAATAGATATAATACACTGTAAATGTCAGAGAGTAGATAAAATCTCTGTTGATTGTATCAAAGAGAAGAGTATAATACACTGTGATGTTTCCAAGAGAGGTAGATATCAATACATTGATGTTCATAGAAGTAGATATCTAATACACAGTGTGAATGTCAGAAGAGTAGATATAATACACTGGTAATTTCCACAGAGGTAAGATATAATACGATGAAGTCCCAGGAGGTAGATATAATACACTGTTGGATGGTCACATTGGGTAGATAGAATACACTGTGATTGTCAAAAAGTAGAATAATACACTGTAGATGTTCTTAGAGTAATATATATATCACAGTTAGACTGTCATAGAGTAGAATAATTAGATAACAGTGTATTTGTGCACATGAGTAGCATATGAAAGACGAGTCGCACCGCAATCCCTACGGGAGCATTCCCACTAGTGGATGTTTCACTAGAGAGATATAATACCGATGATAGTCCTCAGAGTGAGATATGAATACACCGCGTGATGACAGAGAGTAAGTATATAAATACACTGTTGATGTCACAAAGAGTATAGATAAAATTACATCGCGGTGAGAGTGTCAGCCAGAGTAGATATATATACACAGACTATATATGGTGGCGAGAGAGTAAAGATTTAAGTATCCCAACTGTGATGTCACAGAGGATAAATATAATTTACATGATAAGTTGCCCAAGTAAAATATAATACACAAAGTGAATGGTCATGAGAGAAGAATAGTAATACCACAGTGATGTCCCGAGAGTAGATATAATACACATAATTGATTTCCCCCGAACAGAAGTAAGAATTATATACAGATGATTTGTCCCATTTAGTAGATAATAATACACAGTGAAGTCACATAGTAGATAGAATACGATATTATTGTTCGCCAGAGTAGATATAATGAAAAATAACACAGTGATTTCATGCAGAAGTAAGATTATATATATACAGTGATAATGGTCACAAAAAGTAAAAAAAAAAAAAAAGATATAATACAACATGATTAGTCACAGAGTTAAATATAATACACAGTTGGATATGTTCTCACAGAGTAAGAAATGATACACTGTGGAATGTATCAGAGTAATATAATACACTGTGTAATACATAGAGTAGAGTTATAATACACTGTGATGTCACAGAGTAGTATATAATACACTGGAGAATGTCCCACAGAGTAGATATAAAACACAGTGATGTCACAGATGTATGAAATAAATACAATATATTACCATAGAAAATAGATATAATACACATGTAATGTCAGAGAGTAGTATATAATACGCTGTGATGTCCAAATAAGTAGAAATATATACACAGTGAGTGTCATTAGTAGATATAATAACACTGTGATGTCATAGAGTAGATTATATTTACACGTGTATGTCAATAGAGTTAGATATAAAATACACAGTGATGTCATAGAGTAGATATAATACACAGTGGAGGATGTTCCACAGACTAGATATAATAACACAGTGATGACGAATAGGAGGTAGATATAATACACAGTGATGTCAATAGAGAAGATATAAGTGAAACAGAGTGAAGTCCATAGAGATAGATTATGATATCCCAAGATGTGATGTCATAGATTAGATATATAAACACCAGTGAGATGAGTGGACAGAGTGGAATATAAACCAATAGGATGACAGAGAGTAAGATATAATGTACATCAGAGATGTCCACAGAGGAAGATATAATACACTGTGATGTCCACAGAGTAGATATAATACACAGTGAGTGTGACAGAGTGGAATATAAGACTAGTTATGTCAGAAGAGGAAGATATAATACACAGAGATGTCCCACAGTAGTAGATATAATACACTGTGTGATGTCACAGAGTAGATTAAAATACACGGTGATGTTCAACAGAGTAGATAAATACACAATTGATTTGACCACAGAGGTAAGATATAATACACAGTGAAAGGTCACAAGACTTATGATTATAATACACAGTGATGCCACAGACTAGATAAATACACTGTAATGTCAAGAGAGTAAGATTACAATACACTTGTGATGTCACAGAGTAAAATATAAAACGTACGAGTGATGTCACATAGTAAAATAATAGAAGTACACAATGATGTCACAGAGTAGTATTACTAATACACTTGTTGATGTCTCACAGAGTAGATATAATACAATGAATGTTCCCAGAGTAGAGATATAATTAACACAGGTATGACACCTAAAGTAATATGAATACACATTGATTGTCACAGAGTTAGATATATTACAGTGGGTTAAAGGACACATCAGTAGATTGATAATACAACTGTAAAGTCAGAAGAAGGTAGATGATAATACACAGTCTGAATTCCACAGAGTATAGAAATATACACAGAGATATGTCACAGAGTAGATATAGATTACACGGTGTGATGTCCCAGAGTATGAGAGTATAATATTCTGTAATGTTCGCCCTGAAGAGATATATATAAACACTGTGGGAAGGTCACATAGGTATGTATAATAAAACACAGTGATACAGAGTAGATAAGTATACACCAAGTGATGGTCACAATAGGTCGATAGTTAATACACTGTTGATGTCACATAGTAATATATAAAACACTGTGATGTCACAGAGTACGATATAAATACAGAAGGATGTGACGAGAGTAATATAAGAACATAGTGATGTTCCACAGAGTAGATATAATACATTGTGATGGTCCACTAGACTAGATAATAAGTACACAAAGATTTTTCACAGAAGTGAATATAATACACGTGATGTGACAAGGAGGGTAGTATATAATACACTGTTAAAGTCATAGAGTAGGAAAATCATACACAGTGGGATGGTCAATAGAGTAGATATAATACACAGTTGATGGTCATATGAGAAGTATATAATACACATTGAATGTCACAGAGTAGGATATAATATACAAGAGATGTCCACAGAAGTAGATATAATACACATTGGAAGTCCATAGAGAAGATATAATACACAGTGATGTCACAGAGAAAAAGATAGTAAAACACAAGTTGATGGTCACAGACTAGATAAAATACACAGTGATGTCACAGACTAAATAAAATACAACTTTAAGTCATAGAGTAGAGATAAAAACACTGTGATGTCACAAGAGTAGATATAATACAGTGGTAATGTCACTAGTTAGATATAATACAGTTGATTGTCACAGAGTAGGATATATAATACACAGTGATGTCAGAGAGTAGATATAATACACAGTGAAAATTTCACAGTGAGAGGAATTTATTAATACGACAGAGAGTCACAGGGAGTGAAAGTAGTTAATACAAGGATGTCCCATAGAAGATCGATATAATAACTGGAATGTTCAGTAGAGGAATGATAATACGCCTGTGGTATGATCAAAAGAGAAAGATATAATCACATCAGTGATTGTCAGGAGAGTAAATATAATACAATTGATAGTCACCAGAATAGATATAATACACCGTGATGTCCAGAGAGTAGATAGTAATACACTGTAATTGTCACGAGAGCAGATATAATACACCGTGATGTCACAGAGTAGATATAATACGATGAAAGTTCCCCAGAGTAGATGATAAATACACTTGTGAATTTCACATAGTTGATATAGATGACACTGTGGATGTTCCCACCAAAGTAAGATAAAGATAACACTGGTGCTGTCATAGAGTAGATATAATACACAGTGGATGTCCTAGAGTAGATATAATACACAGGTATGGAGGTCACAGAGTAGATATAAAACAATGTGATTGGTCCACAAGTAGTAATATAATAGCGATAGATGTCTCCAGAGTAAGATATAATACACAGTGATGTCCAGGAGAGTAGATATAATACACAGTTGAATGTCACAGAGTAGATATAATACATCAGATGAATGTCCACAGAGAAGAGTATAAATACACGGTTATGTCCCGAGAGTAATATAGATACACTTGGTGATTGTCACAGAGTAGAGTATAAAGCGAATGAAAGTCCCCCAGAGTAATATATCTAACGACAGTGAAGTTCAGGAAGAGTAGAATATAGATACACTGTGATGTCCCCAGAGTAGATATAATTACACAGTGATGTTCACAGAGATAGATATAATAACAATGAGTTCCCAGAGAGTTGATATAATTGACACCAGTGATGTCACATAGTAGATATTATATCAACAGTGATTATCACAGAGTAGATATAATACCGTGTAATGTTCACATAGTAGAATATAATACACAGTAAAAAAAAAAAAAAATTTTTTTTGTTCACAGTAGTATGATATAATACACAGTGATGGTTCACAGAGAAACAATATAATACACAGTAGATGTCACAGAGAGTATAATAAAAAACAATGATGTCAAGAGAATAGATAAGCTAAAGATAACCCCTGTACTGGTCAGAGAGTAGAGATATAGATTCTGCCTGTGATGTCAAAGAGAAGAGTATAATACACAGTGATGGCAGATAGTAGATATAATGACATTTATGTCCAGTGTAATATAAAATACACTAGTAAGTTCAGAGAGAAGATAAAAAACACATGTAAATGTCCTACAGAGAAGATATAATAACGATGATATCCCCAGATTAATATAATACACTGAGAGTGTCCACTAGTCGATAAATACACTGTGATGTCCGCAACATAGTAAAGTAGAGAATAACATCTGTGATGTCCATAAGAGTAGGATATAATACACAGTGATTACATAGAGTAGATATAGAATACACAGTGATGTCCACAGAGTAATTAGAATACACTGTGAAGTGTCACAGAGTAGATTATAAATACGGATGATGTCCCAGATAGATTTATATACACCAGTGATTACATAGTGAGTAGGATAGAATACACTGTGAATGTCTCAGAAGTAAGAATATAATACCACAGTGATGTCACAGAGGTAAGATATAATACAATGATGTCCGCAGATTATAAATATGATAACACAGATTGATGACACATAGATAGATATAATACACCATAGATGTCTTCGTCATCAGAGAAAAGAATAGTAATTAACAGTTAGTAATTAGTCACATATGTATATATAAGTACACAGTAGATGTCACTAAGGTAGAGATATAAGGTAACACAAAAGTTGATGTCTAGTCAGAAAAAAGAAAATATAAGTACAACAGTGGGATGTCACAGAGTATATATTCAAATACAATGAATGTACCCATAGAAATAGATATTAATACACTGTAAATGTCCAATGAGAGTAGATATAATAACTTGACAGTAATGTCCAGTAAGGAAGTAGATATAATACACAGAGATGATTCTAGAAGTTATAATAATTAGAATTAACATTGATGTACACAATAGAGATAGATATAAAATATACACAGATGAGTCCAGAGAGATAAGATATGCAAGAGTATTATCATTATTTTAATAAACCATCGTTCGGTTAAATGTACACAGAAGTTAGAAATTGATAAGATACGAAATGAATGTTCACAGAAGTAAACTATATTATAAACACTAAGTGATGAGTACACAGTGGTAGATATAAAATACTCACTGTGATGTTCACCATAAGTATATTATAATTACACTGCTGATAGTTTACATAGAGGTTGATACTAATAGCACAAGTGGTTGTATGATCTATAGTAGGTAGATTATAATTCACCTGCTAAAAAGTGATGTGCACATTGTGAGTTAGAATTACTAATACACTGTGACTGTGACCCAATGGAAGAACGAATAATAAAAAGAAACATCAATGAATAGGTTCAGGACGAGTATAGTATTAACGTAATTAACATTATCTAGTGATGTACACAGAAAGTAGCATAATAGAAATTACACAAAGATGATGTCTACAGAGTAGATATAGATAAATAGCTAACCTGTGGTATAAAAGTCAGAGAGTGAGATATAATAACAGCTGTGAATGTCACACGGTAGATATTATAAATACGAATTATGTCCCAAGATAGAAAAAATGTAGATATAATTAAACAACGTGATATGTCAGGAGTGGATTTAGTGAATATAATAACTAAACTGTGGAATGTCCCAAGAGTAGATATAAATTGAACTAAGTACATTGTGAGTGTATCAACAGAAGTAAATATAATTAACAAAATGTAGATGTTCCTGCAAATAGAGAAATAATACACATATGTAATGTGTCCACACAATAGTTAGAGTATAATAGTCAAATGTATGTCCCCAAGTAAATAAAAATACACACAAGTGCGGTTTCACAAGAGAATATAATACCAGTGTGATAATGTCACATAGAAGATAAAATCCGACAGTGATGTCACAGATGGTAATAATATAAAACAGCAGTAGATGGTCCACAGAGTAATATAATACACTCTTGATGGTCCCTACCGAAGAGAATATAAAACACTAGTAAGACAGGGATAAAAAAGAGTAGAAATAATAGCAACTGTGCAATGTACACAGTAGGATATGATATAGAAATTCCCAGTAGAAATAGTTCAACATGACATGTAGAATAATAATACACAGTGGAATGTCAACAGTAGTAAATATCATTATTACAATTACTTGTTCATAAGAAATAGTTTGATTATTGAATACACCACTTGTAATGTCAACGTGAAGGTAAGAAATAAAATACCTATGAGGAATGTCAAGAGAGATTATGATATAAAAAACACTAGTTGAGTGTCAAAGGGAAGTAGATTCATATTATTACAATTTTGATGATATGGGTCTAAAGATGAAGATAATAAACGACACTGATTGATTCCTATAGAAGTAGGTATAAAAATTACATCAGTGGGCAAGTCATAGAGTGAGCACTATGAAAAAGAGATAGTAATATCTACAGTGATGGTCACAGACTAGATATAATACACAGTGAGATGACTTAGAGTGACGATTAATTAATGACACAGGTGATTTCCCATAGAGTCTAGATATAATAAAAGTGATTGGTTCCCATAGAGTAGATTATAATACAGAAGATGATGATCATAACGTGAGTAGATTATAATACACAGATGATCTGGTGAAGCCAGAGTTGGAAATAAGACATAGGAGAAGTTGTCATGAGAGTAAATATAATTACACAGAGTTGTCCAAGCAGTAATATAATACACTGTGATGTGCACAGATAGTTGATATTAATTACACGGTGATGTGATCTACAGAGTCTAAGAATATTAATACTTCAATGGAATGAATCACCGAGTAATATAAGGATAACACTCATGTGATTGACACAGAGCATGAAAATTAATACATCGAATGTGATGTTCACAGACTAGATTAAAAAATCCACTTGTAATGGTACCCAGATGGAAGTTAGATTACAATATACAACTGTGTGAATCGTCACATGAGTAGCAATATAATACACAGATGATGTCATAGAGTTAGTATAATATACACAGTAATGGGTCATAGAAGAAGAGTTATAATACACAACGTGATGGTCACATTGAGTAGATATATATACATACCTTGTGATAATCACATTTAGATAGATAATAAAACACCTACGTGATTTGTTCAACTAAGAGTAGATTATAATACGACGAAGGTTGATGATCGATGACAGATGTTAAAGTAAGGAAGACAAGAGTGTAAGTGTCCACAGATAGTAAGATAAATTAAATATCAGTCAGTGATGTACATAGGATGAATATATTAGAAGAACACTGTGAGTCTGTCACGAGAGTAGATATGAATAACACTGGTTGATGTCATCATCATGAAAGAATAGGAAAACACTGTTATGTCACAATGAATCAATAGAATATTAATGGAGTAAGTTGATAATGGCCACCAAGAGTAAGAATAAAATAGCACAGTGATTGTCACATAAGCGTAGATAAAATACGACGAGTTGAAGTCACAAAGAGAGTAGATATGAAATTAGGACAACAATTGCTGTCAAAAGAGTTTAGAATAATACATCAGTTGATGTCCACAGAGTGATGGAATATAATACTGACTAGAAGAAATGTCCACAGAAGTAAAAATATGAATTAGATACACAGTGATGTCAACAGAGTAGTTATATAATTGTACACTGAGATGTCACAAGAGTAGATATAATAGATCACTGATAATGTCAAGAGAGTATATATAATACACATGGGATGATTGGTTCACAGAGTGATAATAATACGATGAAGGTGTCACCAGAGTAAATAATAATAACACAGGGAGGGTACACATAGTTATAAGGATAAATACCAGTGATAGGTCACAGAGGTTTAGAATATAATACACAGTGAATGTCATAGAGGTAGAAATAATACACTGTAATGTCACAATTAAGAATAGTATAAAACCTCAGTGATGTCACGAGAGTAGATATAAATACAACAGTAGATGTGTCATCAAAGTTAGATATAGCTACAGACAGTGATGGTCATAGGAGTAGAATATAATACACAGTGATTGAGTCACAGAGTGAATGTAATATAATACACGATGGATAGTCACATAGTAGATATAATATACACAGATGGATAGTCCACAAGTAAGATTAAATACAATGATGTTCGCCAGAGTAGATATAAAACACAGTGTATGTCACAAAGTAGATAATAATAGCACTGTGATGTCCCCATAGAAGTATAGTATAATTAACCATAGAGATGTCATAGAGATAGATTTAATAACACAGTGATTTCAGCAAGATTGATAATATAATACAGTGTAATGTCATCATTAGTAGATATAATACACTGTAATGTTAGTTGGGTCATGCAGCCATAGATAGTGGCAAATACAGGAAACTCGTAAAGAGCCCGGTAGGTGATCAAAACAGGACTGCGACGGTTAGTTAGTTGCTGTTAATACCCAGCGATTGGCCACGATGTCAGCGGACTCCGGTCGCAGCCGGGTACAACAAGACACAGGTTACATATAACGATACCCCCGGATCCTTATCAGCCAAAGGGCCTCCTTTAAAAGTTGCTCCTGGCCATAGAGATATAAAAAGAAAAATTAAACTTAAATTTGAAAAGTACTCTCAGTCCCTCCCTAGGCTAGGCCGAGTCGAGTCCAAGCAACACGATGCCCTACATGGAAACTCTAGAACCCTCTCCCTGTGTTAAATCTTCTGTCTGCGCCTAGCAGCTAAGGCACAATTCTCTGTCTCAGGGAACGCCCGCCCTGGCCTCCTTACCATTGCCCTTTGATAACCTTCCGTGTCTACTTACGGGACGCTTGCAAGACCGTCGGACTGGGAGTGGAGCGACCGGCCAGTCCCTTTGCACTCACCACCCAAATCACCGAGACTCAAGTACGTGACAGTGCGCATTCTGGGGAGAACATAGCCCCGTTCCCTCGCATATGATTCCCCCCGCATATGTCCTCACACACCTTCCCCCTCGGTTAAACTTGGGTGGGGTTGAATATCCCCCAGCCAACAAACAGGGAAGCAACCGGAGAACATGGGCATCCTGCATTTACCCTGCAACTTTCACCCGATGCATGCCACCGTTAAAACGGAAGTTTTGGAGGGACAGGAACCACCGGGCCCCCCAAAGCGTTTCCGGGTTTCCCTTTGGGAAATTTTGCATCCAGACCAAAGGAGCGTGATCCTTTAAAAAACCCGGGGAAATGTTTGCCCGGGGCAAATAATAACGTAGGGGAAATCCAAGGCCCCATTTTTAAGGGGCCAAACACTCCTTTTTCCACTACGCTATAAAATTTTTTTTTCCCCCGGGGGGCAGTTTCCGGCTCAAGTAAGTGACCGGATGCTCGATTCCGGGGTTTTCCAAATTTTTGGGGACAAACACAGCCCCCCCGCCCCACCTCCAGGCGTCCCCCGGGTTTTTACAACGAAGGCCTTTGTGAAGTCAGGGGCTGATTTAGGACGGGCTTGCCGCACAAGGCCCACTTTTTATGGGGTTGAAAGGCCCCCCTCTGGGTTGGGGATTCCAAACCCCCAAAGCAACTTTTTTTCCCTTTTTAACAAAGGGTTTGGACAAAGGGCCCCCGTTCCGCCCAGCAAAATTGGGAAAATTTAAACGTCGGTTTGTACCCCCAAAAAATGCCGAGGAACGCCCTCACCTTTGGTTTTTTTTTGACACCGGTCGGGGCCAATTTTGAAGGGGCCCCGATTTTGTTTTTTTGGGGGGTTTTATAACCCCTTTGCCCAAAATTTACATACCCCAAGGGGACCCCGGGGGGCCTCATTTGGGGCCCCCAGGGCACCCTTTTTTTGGTTTTCCCCCGTCCAAAAGGGCCCCGCGGGCCCTTTAAGCGGAAAACCCCCGGCCTGAACCTGGGATAAGTGGGTGTGCCCCCTTTCCCGGGCTAAAGATTTATGGAAAGTCCCTCTAGGTAGGCGGGGGCGTACTTTGGGGTGAGGTTCTTTAAAACTATTTTCCCTGAGCCGCTGGGAAATTTTGGCCGGGGCCCCTTTCCATGCAACCCAAAAGGGCAACCCCACGTAAATGATAGGAAGACCTTTTCCGGGGTAAAAAAGCGGGTTTTTTTCCCTGGGCCCACTCTGGGAAAGGGCACCTGCCAGAAATCCTTTTTTTTCAGGGTCCCCAGCGGGTTGGGGAAGTACTGGGCTTCCCCCTTTTTAAAAATAAAACTCGTCCACCCCGGGCCATGGGAAAATTTAAATCAAACTTTAAAACACTTCGTTCAGGCTTCCGGAAATTTTTGTTTTCAGGAAAAACCCCAACGATCCGTCCCCGGGTTTGGAATGAAAAACACAATGGGATTTTGCCCACCACTCCGGGGTTCTTCTATCACGCCTAACTTAAGGGATGGGGGTTTTAACTTGGGGGTGATGGCTTGCCGTCTGGCCTCGGGTTCCCCGGGACGGGTTTTATTTTGCACTTTTTAAACCCGGGGGTTCAGTGACAATTTTCCCTGTTTTAATGACCGAAGTGGCCCCCCGGCAGGTTTTAGAGAACACATCGGGATTCCCGCTTGGGAAAAAACTTTCGAGCCTTCCCGTCGTTGGGCCCTTTGTGAGGGGGGTCACTTTTTTTTTTAAACCCCTTTGGTATCCCGGGGGGCCGAAAAGGGAAGGGGGCACCGGGTGCAAACGGACGCTTTTATAACAGGCCAAAATTTTCGGTCCCTTTCCATTTCTTTTTAAACAAAATTTTTGTGGGTTTTTGCTGCACGGGTTTTTTTCCCTTTTTCCGGGCGGTTTTACCTTGTAATTGACCTCCCCCACTTTTTCCCCGGGGTTTCATAGGGCCCTTGCCCAAATTTTTGGGGGAATTAAAATTTGGGTTTCCGTTGTGGGGACTAAAACCAATACCCCCGGGCCCCCACCTCAAAAAGGTTCCTAACGGTGGCCCGTGTATTTTTACTGCGGCTTTGGGGCTCCTTGGGCATCCATTAGGGGGGGGGGCTCTTTTACAAAAACCCCGGGGACCGCCGTAAATCCGGTCCGCATTTTTCCCCCACGGGGTAAAATCAAAACTCCTATAGGGGGGGGGGGTTCCTTTTTCCCACCGCCCCTTTTTGGGAACACCCCAAAAGCCCTCTAGGATGCCCCGGCCGAACAACAGCTAAAAGGGGGGAAAAAACCCCGTAAAAAAGCCGCGGTACCTCCCGAATGGCGAACATTAGAAAAGGGGAATAACATTTTCCCAAATTTCCTTTTTCCCCTTTCCCTTTGCTACCACTTTTTTTAGAAAAGGGACTTCAGGGTTTTTTTAAAACCGCTCCACTAATCCGTGGGGCGGGGGATGATAAAACCGAGGTGCGTAGCTTTTTTAATTTTTGAGCAGTTTTACACATTTCCGGGGGCCAATTTGGGGGCAAAAAAAGGGGGCCCCCTTTATCGTGAGGATTTCCCCTTAGGAAGCCCAAAGGCGGAACAGAACATAGCAAACAGTTTCCCGGGGCAATAAATCTTCGCCGAGGGGCGGCGAAACCCCGGGAAAACGCCTCCGGGTCCCCGGGGGGCGGTGGGTCGACAACCACGAGAAATATGTTGGTGGCCCCCGGGCGGGACTTCACTATAGGCCCCACCAAATCCATTGCGATCCGTTCAAAAGGTTCCTCTATAACGGGAAAGGGGTTTAAAAAAAATGGTTTTAGGGAAAGGGGGAATGGGTGGGTCGGGCTGCCCCTTTCCCGGGCCAGGAGCGCGGGCCCTCTGGACGTCCCGAAATACACGCCCGGCCAGAAGAACCTCCGCAAGATGCGTTTTTTTGGGGTTTTTTTAGCCCCAAGGTGGCCCCTAGCAGGGGGAGTGGGGCCATCCCCTAGGACTGCCCGGCGGTGTGGCTGGCGGCACAACCAGGTTGGCCCCCCAACCCCCCACCTCCATCCCTGACTTTGTCCACCCTAAAAAAGGAAACCCCCCGGTTAATCACCTTTGCGTGGAAATACATTCTCAGCCCCTGGTTTGCTAAAGCTACCCCGTTTTCTTCTTTTTACCCTTTTCTCGGGCCCTGGGGCAAATTGGGGTCCCCGTAGCTGGGCTTCCCCCCCAAAAGCTCCCCGGGGTACTTCCAACTCTGGGGAAAACCCGGGGGTCCCCCTCCGACCTCTTTTCCCCCCAATAAAGCTTTCCGGGAAAAACCTTTTTCGGGTGACACTCTAGCCCTATGTTGGGGGGACCCCCACGGGAGGTGTTTCCCCCTCTCAGGGGCGTCGGGTTCAGCACCCTGTTACCGGGGATCAGGGAGGGGTTACTCTCCTCCCCATTTAAGGGCAAAACAATGGGAAGTCCCCTTTCCCCGCACAGTCCCGTAAGGGGGAGAGAGTTTAAACCACCCAACCACGTGGGGTCAAAAAATCCCACATGAAGTGGATAGAGTCACCTCCGTGGTTGGATAAATCCGGGGTAGGTCCCCCTGTATACAAACCCCGGGCCCCCGATAAAACCCCATGAGTTTGCAACCCGGGATTTAAAGGGCGCCCGAAACCCGCGTCACCAAACTGCCCCGGAGTCCAAGAGAGCTTCCGCTCTGGTTTCCCTTAATGAGCACTGGGCACAGAAAGGGGGTTTTTCCCTTTTGGGGGTCCACCCCGTCTGCAGTGAAAAACGGGGCTGGGATACATCGAGACCCGGGGGGTGTGAAAACCCCCCAGTCCCTTGGGTTCCGCCGTTAAATGGGCAATAAGGGGGGGCCCCAAAGTCCCCGGTCCTTTTTTCACCGCCCACCAAAGTGGTTAAAGGGGCAGTCTGGGGCGGAACCTCCTTCTTGGGGAGCCCGGGGTTTTCCTTCGGCCCCGGGCCTTTGGGGTGTTTCCCCTCAGCGGTACGTTTTTAGGGGGGAGCCCCCCCGGGAAAAAGGGGCGTACCCCTTTAGCCGGCTTTCCGGGGGCCGGCCTTTTAAATTCCCCCCATTTGGGGGAAAAGGTTTCCCCTAAGGGGAAAATCCCTGGTTGGGGCCGTATATCGCTCTAAACAAGCTAACCAAACCCGGTCCAAAAGGGACCCGGGTTTTCCCCCCGCCCCCCCCAACGGGTGTATCGCAACCGGGCAAAGTCCGTACCACCCGGGGTTTTTTACCCCCCACCCTTTCCCACCCTTTTGTCCCGGGGGGTCAAAACTCTCAGGCTTTGGGGCCACCGTTTTTACCAACTGGGGAACAAGGCATACGCCTGGGGGGCGAGCCGGCTTTTGGACTCCCCCGAGGGACCAGGAATGCCCCCTTTTGGGTCGGACATAAGTATTGACCCCCAAAACTAGCAAGGATCTCACCTTTGAGTCTGGCGAGCCTGTGCTTCCTCCCAACTGAGGTCCGTGTATGCCCTTTTGGGGGATCGCCCAACAGGAATGGCGCCACCACTTCAGCCCACTTTGGGGGAAGGAAACTTCTCGTTTTTGCGGGGCGCTCCGGGGAGACGGTGAGGGGAAGGGTTTTACGTCGTCCTCTGGACTCAGCTTCTGCAGGGCCGATCGGACCCGGTCCCGGGGGCCCACCCCCCGCTCCGGGGGGAGGGGCTTTTTTGGCGGGTCTCGTAAGGCCGCAATTTTCTTGCAGGAGGGAGTTCCCTTCGTTTTTTTTGCTGTTTTTAGAAACTGCTCCTGTTGTAGCAACTGCTTGGGTGCTCCTTCTGTCCGCTGGGGGGTTTTCTCCTGCTGGCGGAAACTTTCTGCTCCTGCTGTCGTGGGGGCTGCCCCTTTTCGGGTCGCTGCTGCTGCTCCGGGTTTGTTTGTAACTGCTCCTGTTGAGCAACTGCTTTCTGCTCCTGCTGTCGCTGCTTTCTGTTCCTGCTGCCGGGTTTCCCGGTAAGGAAAACCCGCTGCCCTTGGGGTTTCCCCCCATATCAGGGGAGCCCGAACTGTACCCCTGGCCCGGGTTAAGGGAAGGGGGGGGGGGGGCATGGGAGGGGCCGGGGACCCCGCAAGACGGGGCTATTCTGGGCGGCTGGGTCCCCTCACTTTTTTCCCCCCGCTCTTTGGGGCCCTATGAAACAGTCACTTTCACCGGGCCGGCCCGCCTTTTCCCGAAATTCCTTTTCCCCCATAAGTGGGGCAGGGGCCGGGGTTGCAATCCGGGGAAAAAAAGTAAGCCCGGTGGGGGTTTTAAACAGGGCCCCGGTGTTTATTGCGGGTTTTTACACAGGGGATTTGGGACAAATCAGGGGCCGGAATCCGGGTTTGCAGCCGGGTACACAAGGGCACATTCAAAAAATAACGTACCCGGGTTCCTTCAGGCCAAAAGGGCCCCCTTTTAAAGGGCACCCACCCCCCAGCCCTCCTGGGCTTTGGCCGTGTTAAAACTAGCACACGGTCCCGGGAAAAATCTAGACCTCCCCCGTGTATATCTCCGCTGCCTGCAGCTAAAGGGACAAATTCTCTTCCGGGGAACCCCGCCCTGCCTCCTGACCAGGCTTTTAAAAAACCGTGTCTATTTCCGGGACCTTCAAACCCGGGGAGGGAGGGAGGGGCCCGTCCCTTTCTCTCACACACCTATACCGGGCCCCAATACGTGACAGTGCGCATTTTTGGGGGAGACAAGCGCCCCTCGAAAATGTTTTCCCCCGCACTGTCTCACAAATGTCAGAAAATTAAAATTATAATACACAGGGGGAGGGTCAAAAGAGTAAAATTTTAAATAAAACTGTTGTTTTTTCCCAAAGGGGTAGAATTTAAAAAAAAACTGTAATTTTTCAGAGAGAAAATAATAAAAACACGGGTGTTTGTCACATAGTAGATAAAAATACACAGTGATGACAAAAAAATAAAATACACATAAATGTCCCCATAGTAAAAAAAAATACATTTAAAAAATTTCCCACGGGGGTTAAAATTTAATACACTTTTAATGTCACAAAAGAAAGATATAATCCCGGGGTGTTTTGGGGACAGAGTAGATATAAGGACAAAGTGATTTTCACAGAGAAGATAAAAATACATTGTAAATGTCACAGACTAGTTTATAATACAAAAATGTTTCACAAAATGGGTTTAAATAATACACATGATGGGGACAAAAGTAGATAAAATACACGGGGAAAAGTCAGAAAAGTAGATATAATACACAAAAAATTTCCTTTAGAGAAAGAAAAATAATACACATTTGATGTACAAAAGGTAAATATAATACACAGAGGGTCAAGAGGGGGAAAAAATACACAGGATGTCACAGAGTGGGATAAAAATACACAGTGAATGCCCACGGGAAGTAATAAATACACATGATCACAAAAAGTAGTTTAAAAATAAAACGGGTGATTCACAGAGTAAAATATAATACACAGTGATTCCAGAGTAGAAATAATACACAGTGATGTCACAGAGTAGTTTTAAAAATTACACAGTAAATGTCACAAAACTAGATATAATAAACTGAAAATGTCAGAGAGTAGAAAATTTAAAATAAAATTTTGGGGAGTCACAGAGTAGATATAATACAGTTTTAATGTCAAAAAAGGTGGGGAATAAAAAATAAAATTAAAATGCACAGAGTAATATAAAAACACAGTGATTTTTCAGGGGAGAAAGATATAAAACACGTAAGGGGTCACAGAGAGATAAAAAACCCCCAGTGATGTCACAGACTAGATATAATACACGGGTAATGCCCCAGAAAAAAGTAGATAAAAAACACTTTGACCCCCAACGAGAAGATAAAAATACACGGGTAATTTCACGGGTTTTAGAAATAATACATTGATGTCCCCAGAGTAGATATTTTACACAGGGGATGTCATGAGTAAAATATAAAAACACAGTAAAGGCCCCCAGAGAAAGATATAATACACAGTGATATCACAGATTTAATAAAATACAAATGATGTCATAGAAAAGAAATAAAACCACTGTAATGTCAAGAGTAGAAAATAATCCGCTGTGATTTTCAAAGAGAAAGATATAATACACAGTTAAAGTCAAGAGTAGATATAAATACATTGATTTTCCCAGGGTAGATATAATACACAGTGATGCCCAAGGGGAGTAGAATTTTAATTTACACTTTTAATGTCACAGAGTAGATATAATACACTTTTGATGTCACAGGTAAAAAAAAACGAAAAAGCCCCAAGAGTAATTTTAATAGTATGATTTTCCCGAAATAGAATAAAACGGGAAAAGCACAAAGTAGAAAATAATACACTGGGGAAGTAAAACAAAAAGGTTAGATAAAATACGGGAGTGATGCCCATAGAGTAGATATAACCGGGGATTTGAAGGGGTTCAAAGAGGGTATAATCCCAAATTTGATGGTCCGGGATTTAGATATAATAAAAAAAGTGAGGGGTCAGAGAAAAAGAATAATACAAAAGTTGATGTAAACAAGGTTAAAACCCTAAGGGGAAAAGTGGATTTTTTAAAAAAAGGGGTTTTGTAAAAATATAATAAAAAACAGTTGAGGGTCACTTTAGTGGGAAAATAATACACAAATGGATGTCACAAAAAGTAGATATAAAAACAAAAATAAATGTCACATAGAAAAGTTTTAAAAAAATTTAACAAAAAAAAAAAATTGGATGTCAAAAAAAAATAAAAAATAATAAAAAAAAAAAAAAACAGGGGGGGGGGGGGGGGGGGGGGGGATGTAAACAGAGAAAGTTTATAATACACGTAACATAGTAACCCATAGAAACAATTTTTTAAGGTTAAAGGGAAAAGACTTTAAGTCCTTTCTATTTCCCAAGCCCATATCCCAAAAAGTTGATCCAGAGGAAGGAAAAAAAAAAAACCCCTGTGGCAACACTAATCCCCAAAAATTGGGGGGGAAAAAAATCCTTCCTGACTCCAATACGCAATCAGACTAATTCCCGGGGGATCAAACGCCCTATCAAAGAATCTAGTATAAAAATAACGGGGTAATATTATATTTTTTTCAAGAAAGGAAAAATCCGGGTCCCTTTTTTTAAATGTTAGTTTTGGGAAAACTCCCTCATTACAACAGCAGGGGGGAGAGATTTTCCATAGTTAAAACTGCTCTTACAGTAAAGAATCCGGGTTTTGGGGATTATAAAAAAAAACCTTTTTTCCCTCCACACGTGGGGAGGATGCCCCCTTTCCCAGCCTAAAGGCCCCAAGAGAAAAAGAAAATCATTAAAAAAGGGTCTCTGAAATTTTGCCCCCTCAAAAATTTTTTAAACATTATTATAAAAATCACCCCAAAGCCTTCGTTTTTCCAACTAAATTAACCCCAAGTTTAAAAAACCTGTCTTGGAAATTGGGGCAGACCCCTTGGGGCCCTTTCTAATAAACTTTTGCGCTTTTTTATCTGGCCCCCGGTTTTCTAGTTAAACTAGGGTCTTTTTTTTATAAAAACCCGGGGACCAAAAATTTTGGAAAACAGTAATTCTAAGTTTTGGTCGCACTGGGTTTACTTGAATAGAGGAAAAATTTAAATGTTTCCCTCTTTTGAGAAATCAAACCCTTTTTTTTTAAAACATCCCAATTATTTTATTTCCCTTTTTGCAGCATCTCCCTGACAGGGGGCCCACCAAAATGGGGAGTTTTTTTCATTTCCCATACACCCAGGTCCTTTTTCAGTGCCCGTTTTTTGCCCGTGTTTTACAATTAAGCACAAAAATTAAAATACCCTTTTTTTTTTCCTCTGCCCAAGGGGCCCGACTTTACATTTAAACCCCCCATTAAAGGGGCTTTTGGGCCATTTAGGCACCCCAAAAGTTTTCTAGTTTTACATAAACCCCCTCCTTTTTTAAATAAAAAAAAGTCCTCCTCGTTTTGGGGATTAC
>JARQOC010001209.1:0-46756 GCA_033576535.1 Allobates femoralis | reverse complement strand
ATAATGGGAACCATATTTAAGTAGACCCTCATCCACGTCTCTATCCAGGGGAATTGAAGTGCCTCCCAACTTTTGGCAGCCCTGCCTAGGGCAATACTACAAAAGACCCACTTCCTTATAATGGGCACATTATTTAAAGAGGCCCTCATGCACGTCTCTATCCAGGGGCATCAGAATGTCACACAATTTTTGGCTGCCCTGACAAAGGGCAATGATACAAAAGACAAACTTCCTTAAAATGGGCACAATATTTAAAGAGGCCCTCATGCACGTCTCTTTCCAGGGGCATTGGGGTGCCTCACAACTTTTGGCTGCCCTGCCAAAGGGCAATACTACAAAAGACAAACTTCCTTATAATGGACACATTATTTAAAGAGGCCCTCATGCACGTCTCTATCCAGGGGCATTGAAGTGCCTCCCAATGTTTAGCAGCCCTGCCTAGGGCAATAGTACAAAAAAACACTTCCTTATAATGGGCACATTATTTAAACAGGCCCTCATGCACCTCTCTATCCAGGGGCATTGGGGTGCCTCCCAATATTTAGCAGCCCTGCCTAGGGCAATACTACAAAAGACAAAGTTTCTGAAAATGGGCACAATATTTAAAGAGGCCCTCATGCACGTCTCTATCCAGGGGCATTGAAGTACCTCACAATTTTTGGCAGCCCTGCCTAGGGCAATACTACAAAAGACCCACTTCCTTAAAATGGGCACATTATTTAAAGAGGCCTTCATGTACGTCTCTTCCCAGGGGCATGGGAGTGCCACACAATTTTAAAAAAATAAATCTTTCATGAAATCCAAAAAACTACCATACACCAACTCTGTCTCACAAGTGGGTATGAGCCCTTAATATTTTCTCCAGGAAAATCGATTTTGGTTACATTTTGTAACGTTTTCTTGACAGTCCGTAAAAGTGGCGTAATACTCTGACAACATTGCTCACAGCAGTGACGTTGGAGTCTGAAATGCTTACAGGGGTCTTCCCCATGCTGTTCCCATGTCATTTCAGCACTGTTCTAAAAATGTCACAAAAATATCAGGGTTTATCTATGCTCGGATCTCCTATAGGATAACATTGGGCTCAGTGCTCGGGCCGAGTACACGAGTATCTTGGGATGCTCGGCCCGAGCTTCGAGCACCCGAGCATTGTAGTACTCACTCATCTCTACTCATAAGAAAAGGAATTCCTTGGCATGAATGTTAGCTGATGCAAAAAGAAAAGCTGCATTATGGGTAAGTGAAAAATGTGAAGACCGAGAAACAAGGCTGACACACATGAGAACAGCAGTTGCTTCCTCAAGAGCCAATGAACTTTCTGAGGAGAGGGAAGCGAGGCTTGCAGACATGAAAATAAGAGCTGCTTCATCAAGGGCCAATGAACTTTCTGAGGAGAGGGAAGTGAGGCTTGCAGACAAGAGAACAAGAACTGCTTCCTCAAGAGCCAATTAACTTTCTGAGGAGAGGGAAGTGAGGCTTGCAGATAAGAGAAGAAGAGCTGCTTCCTCAAGGACCAATGAGTCATCTCAGCAGAGAGAAGGCCGACTTGACACTAAGAGAATTGCTATTTCTTCCACCAGGGCACAGGAAATGGTTGGAGATTTGAAACATGCTGCCTTTTGTTACCAGTCAGACATAAACTAAAGTTCAGATAGGAAAAATGGATGTGGTCTGCATGTACTGCAGTGCCCTGAAATGGAAAGATGAACCGCCAGGTTTATGCTGTGAAAATGGGAAGATAAAACTTCCACCTCTCCTGTCAGATCCCCTAAAGTCTCTGATGACAGGTACCAGTACAATATCAAAGCATTTCTTGGACAACATTAGGAAGAACAACTCCTGCTTCCAAATGACATAATTTGGTGCAACAAAAGAAATGTTTACAACAGGATTTATGACGACATTCATAGTTCAAGGACAGGTTTACCATTCAATTGGGTCACTGCTTCTATTACTAGGAGAAGAACCTCAATTTCTTCAACTCTTCTTCATGAGAAATGCAGAAGCAGAGGCTCCGCAGAGATGCTCTTTAATTCCTAACACTCACCTTGATATTGTCACTATTTTTCAGCAGTTCCTTCACTCCAACAATCCATATGTTCAACTTTTCAAGACTGCACTTGAATGCATGCCAAATGACGATTACAAGATTGTCAAACGAGCTGACAAAACACCACAAGGTGAACATCAGCGGCGTTTCAATGCTACCACATTTGATGAGGTAGCCATCTTGATTGCAGGTAATGATTTTCAAAGCTGTGACATTGTGCTTCAGAAAAGGAACAATAGTTTGCAACGAGTAGCAGAAACTCACAGGTCCTATGATGGTCTGCAATATGCAATCATCTTTTGGCAGGGACAGGATGGCTATCACTTTGGAATACCTCAGACAGATCCTACAACAGGCAATCCTTCAGGAAAAAAGTGTCTGCCATAGACTTCTATGCACATAGGATAATGACAAGATTTGCAGAGGAAAATCACATCTTGAAATGCAAACACCTCTTCCACCAATTTATTGTTGACATGTATGGAAAGATTGAGAGTGAACGTCTTTTATATATCCGACTAAATCAAAAAAGCTCAGGGCAGAGGAATATGTTCACCTTAGAGATGCTGTTGCAAATGATGCTGATCCAAAAGAGTTGAGGAAAATGGTTATTCTTCCATCAACTGTCACTGGAAGCCCACGGACACATGCATGAGTACACACAGGATGCAATGACTTATGTGAGAAAGTATGGACGTCCAGATCTTTTCATCACCTTTACTTGCAATCCTGCCTGGGAGGAAATTGGAGGGCACCTGTTGCCGGGCCAAAAAACAGTGAATCGCCATGACCTTATTGCTGGGGTTTTCAAACAGAAACTTTCAAAAATGACTAATCTCATCACAAAATCACATATTTATGGTGAGACGCAGTGTTGGATGTATTCAGTTGAATGGCAAAAAAGAGGCCTTCCTCACGCCCACATCTTGATTTGGCTGAAGCAAAAAATACAGCCTATTGAAATGGATAATATCATCATTGCCGAATTGCCAGAACCTCAGATTGACCCATTGCTGTTTGACACCATCAAAAAAACATGATCCATGGTCCGTGTGGGAGTCTTAACAAAAATTCCTCCCTGTATGATTGATGGCAGGTGTTCAAAGCATTACCCACAGTCCCTGGTCCAAGAAACTCAAACAGGACAAGATGGAAATCCAGTCTACCGAAGACGAAAGTCAGGGGATGGTGGTTTCACAGCAAAGCTCAAAATGCGTGTTGGATCATCCAAAATTTCGACAACAAAAAAAGATTGCACTTGCAGTGGCATCTTCTGGAATTGCAGCTACGCTTTTAAAAGGTGGCAGGACAGCACATTTGACATTCAAACTACCACTTAACTTGTCTCATAGTGACAGCCCCGTGTGTAATATTGCCAAGGGATCAGGACTGGCCAAATTGCTTCAAAAATGCAGTGCCATCATTTGGGATGAATGCACCATGTCACACAAAAGGGCTCTGGAAGCAGTGGACAGACTGTTGCAAGACCTGCGTAGCAACAAATATATCATGGGAGGAGTAGTTATTATTTGGCAGGTGACTTCCGCCAAACACTACCTGTTATTTCAAGATCAACCCCTGCAGACAAACTCAATGCCTGTCTCAAAGCATCGTACCTTTGGAGAAAAGTAAAGAAAATGTCACTGAACACAAACATGAGGGTCTACATGACAGGCGATGTTTCTGCTAGACTGTTTTCGATTGTATAGCAGGATATGAGTTCTCCCCAGTGACTGTTTATATCACACCTAGGGAGATGGTTTCGTCATGTAAACTAAATAAGTATTAGGTAGTTAAGAGGTTAAAACTCAACATTTATTCGATTATTCTAAAAGACAAGATTGTCCCACAAACTATACACATAAATTATAACAGTGCCCAAGTGTCACACTATTAAAAAAGCTCCGTTACCATGCTAGGAGCTGTTTCTCATTTGAAGGTGTTACCCATAGAGCTCAGTCTGCCCTTCAGCACTGTTCACCTTCAAACTTTTATGCAAGTTACATATAGGCTAGTGTTATTTCTTACGCCCCACAGTAACTTGCACTATTCCTGCATAAGAAAATCAGACAAAGCCCACTTCCCCTTTGTATAGGAAAGATCTCACCGGCTTCTTTTCATCGGGGCAGGTTTCATTTAGAGTTGCTTCCTTCCAGGAGGTCCTTCTGCTAATGACAGCCTGGTTTAGACTGAAAGGGGATACCCAAAAAGAGTGATTAAACGGGCATGGAAGGAGGTTAAGGTTATGGAGAGAACAAAACTTCTTACACCAAAACAGAAAGATAGGGGTGAGGAGACGAATAAGATACGCATGATCACTACCTACTCAAGTGGGGCGGATAAAATCAGAGAAATTATGGCCAAGTATTGGCCAATTTTACAAATGGACCCTGAACTAAGTCCACATCTAACTAATGGTCCGAATATCACATATAAAAAACCAAGATCCTTGAGAGACAGACTGGTACATAGCCACTTACTGGCCCAAGATAAAAACTGGATAAAAAGTACTGTGAAGGGGAGCTATAGGTGTGGACATTGTACAAGTTGTAGTCAGGTCATAACTACAAAAAGCTTTGACAGTAGTGCAACCCATCGTACCTATGATATAAGATCATTCATTAATTGTGGGACGAGGGGAGTGATATACAAAGCAAGATGTCCATGTAACCTAGAGTACGTGGGGAAAACAACCAGAGAGCTAAGAAAAAGAATAGGGGAACATCGGAGCGATATCCGCAACAAACGTGACAAACCAGTGGCTAGACATATCAACACCTTTCATGGGGGAGACGAAAACTGCTTAATGTTCATAGGCATTGATCATGTCCCACCACCCATAAGAGGAGGGGATTGGGACAATAAGGTCCTCAGAAAAGAGGTTTTTTGGATCTATACCTTGAACACAGTTGCCCCGAAGGGAATGAATGAGGCACTTTCCTTTTCTCCATTTCTTGGAACACGATAGTAGAGGGAAAGAATAGGAGGGAGAGTCAACGAGGAGCGGGGGCGCCATGGGCGGGGAGGGGGTACTTTAGGGTGCCAACCTCCGCAGCTAGGTAGGGACAGAGGGGAAAGTGTAGGAGAATTTAGGCGACACTTAATCTATCATTCTCTACTGATAATCTGTCCTAGCCTTACTTTCTCCCATATTCTTAAATCTCACTGGAAGTAACGTGACCCCACTATAGCATGTGAAAAAGGAAATATCATATTCCAGTCTGTGTCCATATATAATATGTGATATTTATCTGCCCCTATTGGGTTAGTGTGATCATGCAGTAAAACCATCATGAGAATGTCACATGAAACGAGCTCTGTCCTGAGGGGACGCTTAATGATTGTCAAAGTAACTAATTTCTGTTCCAAAAGATGCAGATAGAACATAAATGGTAGGAAACTAAAACTTTTGCCTTACTTTGGATAAAAGGGAGTGTTTATATGGAGGTAAATGCTCCTTTACTAGGAGGAATAGGATCTGGTAAAGAACCTGCCTCTTTTGATGACCTCATAGCCCGGGGGAGGAATCAATGAGCCCTAGATTCCACCCACTACTGGAAACGGACCGGGAATGAGGTGTGGAACGCATGCTTGCGTTCCACAGAAGCGCCGGACCGGAAATGACGTCGCGGAAGGATACGCGCGTCATTTCCGGGGGCGGAGGACGCCGGGTGACCGGGAAATACGGCCATAAAAGCTGCGGAATGGCCGCGGCGGCGTCCTCCACACTCAGACCACCAGGCTATGCTGGGTAAGTACCCAGGGGGCGATAGCACCAAAGGGGGACTGGAACTATATATATAGATCGTGGTGCTTTGCACCAAATGGCATAACTAAGAGGGAATAATATCTAATGTCTTGTTTCACAGAGGCATGTACCATCATAGGGGGCACCTGTAACTAGGACCCCACTGAAAACCAAACCACATATCCCCTGATGAGGATTGTAAGTCCGAAACGCGTAGGGAGTGGAACATGGTGGTGATATATAGAATACTTGAGGGTTCTAAACCAGGCTGTCATTAGCAGAAGGACCTCCTGGAAGGAAGCAACTCTAAATGAAACCTACCCCGATGAAAAGAAGCCGGTGAGATCTTTCCTATACAAAGGGGAAGTGGGCTTTGTCTGATTTTCTTATGCAGGAATAGTGCAAGTTACTGTGGGGCGTAAGAAATAACACTAGCCTATATGTAACTTGCATAAAAGTTTGAAGGTGAACAGCGCTGAAGGGCAGACTGAGCTCTATGGGTAACACCTTCAAATGAGAAACAGCTCCTAGCATGGTAACGGAGCTTTTTTAATAGTGTGACACTTGGACACTGTTATAATTTATGTGTATAGTTTGTGGGACAATCTTGTCTTTTAGAATAATCGAATAAATGTTAAGTTTTAACCTCTTAACTACCTAATACTTAGACTGTTTTCGAGCCAGCTGTTGACTATTGGAGATGGCAAGGCACCAGTAAACTCAACCACTGGACAGATCACCTTCCCAAGCAACTTTTGTTGCATTGTGACTTCCACTGTGGAGTTGAAAGAAAAGGATTTTCCAAACATTCAACTCCACTTCAAAAATTCTGGCTGGCTGTGTGAAAGAGCTACTTTAGCTCCCAAAAATGACAGCGTCAACAAAATCAATCTTCAAATTCTAAATCTCCTTCCAGGTGTGTGCACGACCTACAAGTCAGTGGATACAGTAATAGACCCTGCTCAAGCATTATTTTATCCAACTGAGTTCCTCAATTCCTTGGAGCCACAAGGACTTCCTCCTCACAACCTCTTTCTAAAATCTGGAGCACCTATTCTGCTATTGAGAAATTTGGATCCACCAAAGCTGTGTAATGGAACAAGACTCTTGATTAAGAACCTGTTTCCACATGTAATTGAGGCAACCATTTTGACAGGATGTGCCACAGGAGAAGATGTTTTCATTCCAACAATTCCTCTTATTCCATCTGATTTGCCTTTTGATTTTAAACGCCTCCAGTTTCCTGTTCGACTGGCATTTGCTATGTCCATCAACAAGGCTCAGGGACAGTCTTTGAAAGTAGTTGGAATCGATTTACAATCTCCATGTTTTTCTCATGGTCAACTTTATGTGGCCTGTTCAAGAGTTGGAACAGCCAAAAATCTGTTCGTCTTTGCACCTGAAGGAAGAACTAAGAATGTCGTCTATCAAAAGGCTCTCGAATAAGGAGCAGAAGATGACTTCACATTACTTTGCCAATTTAGTTAAATCTGTGTGGAATATCTGTGGTGTTGATATATATGTTGTGAAATGCTTCTATTAGCTTAGTTTTTGCCTTTTAATAATTACATTTCTATCTATTTGTTTTGTGGTGTTTGTGTGCAGAATAAATTTTTGTTAACACATTCTATTTTGTTAACAGCAGTTATTAACCCGGGCGAAGCCGAGTAGTATAGCTAGTAAATCATAAATGCACATGTGATGCTCTGGATATTTTAAAAAGTTAATACACAAATGGAAATGTTTCAACGTTATACTTGTTTGATCATTAAGTGCTGCACATACAAGGTCATTCATGTGACGAACAAAAAACATACTTACGAAAATGAACACATTGAAAAGTCATTACTTAATCAGCATCACTAAGTTGCCCCAACAAATATCCCTCTGGTGAGACAAAGTAATTGTAGTATATGTCTCGAACTCGTAGGCTAAAAGTCTCAGGTCATTGAGCTTCCTGGTGGTTTGGTACAGCATTAGGTAAGGGTGAAGAAGGCAATGCACCTTGGAAAATGGTGTATCACTGATGCGGGTGTAATTATGAAGAATAACACATTCCTGAATGATGACATTTCCTTTTTTCGGGCTTAATTGTATGGCTGATAATAAAATTTGCTATTTTGAACTCAATATTCCTAAGCCACATTCAACCAATCTCCATGCCCTTGTGAGGCGGTAATTGAAAATATGTCAAAGATGGTTTGGACACCTACAAGCATAAGGCCTTATAACATGGCGGGTAAGTTGGAAGGCTGCATCCACGACCATGACAAAAGGGAGCGGTTGACTTGTGGTGCCTGGAAGCATCCGTGGAGGACGGATGGTAATTCTTTAGCCACCGACCAATTAAGGAAGAAAAGAAGATCCTAGAATATCTAGTTCTTCCATAGGCCCCAATATCTACAACTCGAAAAAGATAGTTACTGTCCATGAGGGCTAACAGTACTAGTGAAAATACTATTTATAGTTGTAGTATTGGAGCACTGAGTTCAGCAGCTTCTTGACCCAGATGAGCTGCCCATCCACAGCACCTAAATAGTTTGGAAATTGGCATACATCATAAATTTCATTAGCAATTTTGATGCAGTCATGTTCGGAGGGCTCCGACATCATCTTCTTCTGTAAGTGCAGCCAGATTAGGAGACATGTGTGGCATGATTCGAGATGTTGTTTTGGCAAAGAGAAACTCTAGGTGTAACTCACCATATGAGAAGCTCGTGGCCAGGAATCTGCAAAAATTTATATAGAGAAATTCAGATCCTATTTAAAAACATAGTTTTAAGACAAGAGATCTACCCATATTTGTGGGAGGCACAATGATCTATGATTGTTTATATCACTTGGCATTAACAGGTGAACCTTCAAAAAAACAAACAAACTCAAAGATAATGCACAGTACATAAAACCAAGATAAAATAATGACTTCTTAAACAGTATGAGGTTCATCATAGGTTAGGTGTAATTTAGGGTGATTGTGGCCTAACAAGACACAATAAACAGGTAACAATTACATACATAACATGATGGGGTAGTGTAAACCAACTTAGATAAATGCGGCCAATATAATTGCAAAGGACCAACAAACAACATCAGGGGCACAGGATTGTAATGAATTTGATTATGCACATAGCGTTACAATAGCAGCATATTAAAAGTAACTAGCAAGGGAGGAATGTACTAATACATAAAATAAAAGAACATGCCATAGGATCACCATGAGCTGCTCCTCGGGCGAAATACATTTTTGGAAACATGTGTTTTTGAAGGTGAGTTCTGGCCATAGATCCAAGAGAAGATGGTCAAATGTTTCCAAACACATGCGACAGTAGGCATGGAGTTTCTCAGGGTTTTCACATAATTCACTATGCAAATGGCTAAAATGTCCTCTAGTCTAGTGCTGGCATAATAAAGTGTGCACACAAAAATGATGACGCCTAGTAGGTTCTCCAAGGTGGAATATCTTCCCCCAAACTCTCTGGACAGTACCCAATAGTAGAGTACTTGCTCAGTCTGGTTCAAAAGTGACATTCGCCCTTGACTAACCTCTGCAATGGTTAATTAAGAAAAATCTGGAGAAATTTGTCAAGATATGCTGCTATCAGATACATAGATGTACTCTGAGCTTGGAGGACCATTTAGTTTTACTTTTATTTATTAAATACCAATAAGGCCACTGAGCCAAATAGGGTTGGATACTTATAATGTCTGGTAACAAAAAGCAAACCATACGGACACATACTGTAAGGCACCGCATACAGAGATCATACTGACCATGCGCTGATATAAAAAACACACACTCGCATTAAATCACATGACAATCACATGACACTCACAAAGATGTCTTGGGATCAAAAAATAGCACACTGAATCGCAAAACAATCGCAACACATTGACATAACACACGCATGCTTGGCACATGATAAAAAACAGGGTCGCAGACAACATGGATTTCATATGGATAATAAGAGCCATAGGAAAAAAAACACAATAATGCAAAATACATGCAGTGACATACACATGAAAATCAGTCCAGTTTACTGCAACGTTGTTGGTCCAATAATTTGCGTGCAAGTGGAACCAAGCCCTAAAGAAGGTCTACTGATGCCTTTCAACTCCTAAAGAATACTGCCATACATTACACCTGGCTGCTACTCTTTTGTATTTTTTCCTACGTTCAATAAATGTCTGATCGCAAATAGCAGCAACTTGGCTGTGGATGAAATGATCTTATGTCAACAGTCTTGCATTCCAAACTTCAAGTTCTAACTAATCTTTTTTTGTTATTCCATCTACTTTACCAGATATGTTCCAAATAATTTTGTAGTGCAATACCACAGTTTTTCTATATCTTTAGACTTAACATTCATAAATATCCACAGAAATAGTGCAATTATTTTCTACTGCCTAAGGCAATGCTGAGTTGGGTTCATGCAAGTATATAACTAATAAAAAAAAATCCTGTAGAGCTTGACAGCAGTATACAGTATGGTATGGGTGCTAGTCAGGAATGTTTTGAGAACTAAATTTTTGTTGAGTGTGAAAGACCTATAGTTTGGGGAAGAGTAACAACAAGGTATTTTTGAGCTCTTGGCAAAAGAATGCTGATTCCACCCGCCCCCCCACTGCCAAAGCAATTAATTGGTCAGAGGCTATGGTAATAATATCTATAATGCAGCCCCTCGCTCCTTCCAGCTAGCTAGTTATCAAGTTACAAGAGCTACTGCCACTAGAATCATTCCATTTTCACTAAAAAATACCTGCAAAGGTAAAAAAAAAGTTGTTTATTTTAGGGGTGAGGCTCAACAGAGAGTGCAGTTTTAAAGTTGGGTGCAGAATCATTCATTGTATGCATACAATTCACACAATACAAGGGACAAATAGTTATATTCACCCCTCTCAACCTAATAATAATAATAATATTAATAATTTTTATTTATATAGCGCCAACATATTCCGCAGCGCTTCACAATACAAAGTTCACATTTAAACAATCATAAGAAACAACTAGAAAATACAATACAATGCCAAAAACAATACAATACAAAGCATAATATAATACAACTAGCTGTGAGCCCGATGCAAATGCATCGGGTGTCTAGAATACTATACTTTGTATGAGGATTACCGCAAGCGCGCCGCAAGTGTAACGACTCGCTGGCGCCGACCAATTAGAAGCGCGGCTCAGGCAGCGACTCGCAATGGCCTCGCGGCCATTGCTCGTGCTACCTGACCGGTAAATCGTTAACTTTGAGGCCGAGCCTCTGGTTCAATTTTCGGCCAGCGACTCGCAATGGCCGCTTCGCGGCCATTGCTCGTACTCAGCCTGCGCAAGCAATGGCCTCGCGGCCATTGCTCGCGCAGGCCAGCGACTCGCATTGCTCGTACTCAGCCTGCGCGAGCAATGGCCTCGCGGCCAATGCTTCGCCGTGCTGACGTCACAGAGTGACATAGCCACGGTCTTTTCAGGGACCGACACGGAAGTGCCTATGGCAATTATATAGTAGATACTGTACATTGCATATGGAGGGGTGAGGAGAGCGGAGGCTGGAGGGGAGAGCGGAGGCTGGAGGGGAGGGCAGAGGCTAGAGCATAAGCTGGAGGGCAGAGGCTGGAGGGAGGGCAGAGGCTGGAGGGGAGAGCGGAGGCTGGAAGGGAGAGCAGAGGCTGGAGGGGAGAGCGGAGGCTGGAGGGGAGAGCGGAGGCTGGAGGGGAGAGCGGAGGCTGGAGGGGATTGGCTGGAGGCTGGAAAGGAGAGGCTGGAGGGGAAAGGCTGGAGGGGAGAGGCTGGAGGGCAGAGGCTTTAGGGCAGAGGCTGGAGGGGAGAACGGAGGCTGAAGGGCAGAGCGGAGGCTGGAGAGGAGAGCAGAGGCTGGAGGGGAGAGCGGAGGCTGGAGGGGAGAGGCTGGAGGGGAGAGCGGAGGCTGGAGGGCAGAGGCTGGAGGGGAGAGCGGAGGCTGGAGGGCAGAGGCTGGAGGGCAGAGGCTGGAGGGCAGAGGCTGGAGGGGAAAGGCTGGAGGGGAGAGCGAAGGCTGGAGGGCAGAGGCAGGAGGGGAGAGCGGAGGCTGGAGGGCAGAGGCTGGAGGGGAAAGGCTGGAGGGGAGAGCGAAGGCTGGAGGGCAGAGGCAGGAGGGGAGAGCGGAGGCTGGAGGGCAGAGGCTGGAGGGGAGAACAGAGGCTAGAGGGGAGAGCGGAGGCTGGAGGGGAGAGCGGAGGCTCGAGGGAAGGCGGAGACTGGAGGGGAGAGCGGAGGCTGGAGGGCAGAGGCTAGAGGGGAGAGCGGATGCTGGAGGGAGAGCGGATGCTGGAGGGCAGAGGCTGGAGGGGAGAGCGGAGGCTGGAGGGGAGAGCGGAGGCTGGAGGGGAAAGCGGAGGCTGGAGGGAAAGCGGAGGCTGGAGGGCAGAGCGGAGGCTGGAAGGAGAGCGGAGGCTGGAAGGGAGAGTGGAGGCTGGAGGGGAGAGTGGAGGCTGGAAAGGAGAGCGGAGGCTGGAGGGCAGAGCAGAGGCTGGAGGGGAGAGGCTGGAGGGAGAGGCTGGAGGGAGAGGCTGGAGGAGAGGTGGAGGGCAGAGGCTGGAGGGCAGAGGCTGGAGGGGAGAGGGGATAGCGGAGGCTGAGGGGAGAGCGGAGTCTGGAGGGGAAAGCGAAGGCTGGAGGGCAGAGCGGAGGCTGGAGGGGAGAGCGGAGGCTGGAGGGGAGAGCGGAGGCTGGAGGGGAGAGCGAGGCTGGAGGGGAGTGCGGAGGCTGGAGGGGAGGGCAGAGGCTGGAGGGGAGAGCGGAGGCTGGAAGGGAGAGCAGAGGCTGGAGGGAGAGCGGAGGCTGGAGGGGATTGGCTGGAGGCTGGAAAGGAGAGGCTGGAGGGGAAAGGCTGGAGGGGAGAGGCTGGAGGGCAGAGGCTTTAGGGCAGAGGCTGGAGGGGAGAACGGAGGCTGAAGGGCAGAGCGGAGGCTGGAGGGGAGAGCGGAAGGCTGGAGGAGAGAGCGGAGGCTGGAGGGGAGAGCGGAGGCTGGAGGGAGAGCGGAGGCTGGAGGGGAGAGGCTGGAGGGGAGAGGCTGGAGGGGAGAGGCTGGAGGGGAGAGCGGAGGTGGAGGGCAGAGCAGAGGCTGGAGGGCAGAGCAGAGGCTGGAGGGCAGAGCGGAGGCTGGAGGGGAGAGCGGAGGCTGGAGGGGAGAGCGGAGGCTGGAGGGCAGAGCGGAGGCTGGAGGGCAGAGCGGAGGCTGGAGAGTAGAGCAGAGGCTGGAGGGCAGAGCGGAGGCTGGAGGGCAGAGCAGAGGCTGGAGGGGAGAGCGGAGGCTGGAGGGCAGAGCAGAGGCTGGAGGGCAGAGCGGAGGCTGGAGGGCAGAGGCTGGAGGGCAGAGGCTGGAGGGCAGAGGCTGGAGGCAGAGCGGAGGCTGGAGGGGAGAGCGGAGGCTGGAAAGGAGAGCGGAGGCTGGAAAGGAGAGCGGAGGCTGGAGGGGAGAGCGGAGGCTGGAGGGGAGAGCGGAGGCTGGAGGGGAGAGCGGAGGCTGGAGGGCAGAGCGGAGGCTGGAGGGGAGAGCGGAGGCTGGAGGGCAGAGCAGAGGCTGGAGGGCAGAGCGGAGGCTGGAGGGCAGAGCAGAGGCTGGAGGGGAGAGGCTGGAGGGGAGAGGCTGGAGGGGAGAGGCTGGAGGGAGAGGCTGGAGGGGAGAGCGGAGGCTGGAGAGCAGAGCAGAGGCTGGAGAGCAGAGCAGAGGCTGGAGGGGAGAGTGGAGGCTGGAAAGGAGAGCGGAGGCTGGAGGGCAGAGCAGAGGCTGGAGGGGAGAGGCTGGAGGGGAGAGGCTGGAGGGGAGAGGCTGGAGGGGAGAGGCTGGAGGGCAGAGGCTGGAGGGCAGAGGCTGGAGGGGAGAGGGGAGAGCGGAGGCTGGAGCGGAGAGGGAGGTCTGGAGGGGAAAGCGAAGGCTGGAGGGCAGAGCGAGGCTGGAGGGGAGAGCGGAGGCTGGAGGGAGAGCGGAGGCTGGAGGGGAGAGCGGAGGCTGGAGGGGAGTGCGGAGGCTGGAGGGGAGGGCAGAGGCTGGAGGGGAGAGCGGAGGCTGGAAGGGAGGAGCAGAGGCTGGAGGGGAGAGCGGAGGCTGGAGGGGATTGGCTGGAGGCTGGAAAGGAGAGGCTGGAGGGGAAAGGCTGGAGGGGAGAGGCTGGAGGGCAAGAGGCTTTAGGGCAGAGGCTGGAGGGGGAGAACGGAGGCTGAAGGGCAGAGCGGAGGCTGGAGGGGAGAGCGGAGGCTGGAGGAGAGAGCGGAGGCTGGAGGGGAGAGCGGAGGCTGGAGGGGAGAGCGGAGGCTGGAGGGGAGAGGCTGGAGGGGAGAGGCTGGAGGAGGAGAGGCTGGAGGGGAGAGGCTGGAGGGGAGAGCGGAGGCTGGAGAGCAGAGCAGAGGCTGGAGAGCAGAGCAGAGGCTGGAGGGCAGAGCAGAGGCTGGAGGGCAGAGCAGAGGCTGGAGGGGAGAGCGGAGGCTGGAGGGCAGAGCGGAGGCTGGAGGGCAGAGCGGAGGCTGGAGGGCAGAGGCTGGAGGGCATAGCGGAGGCTGGAGGGCAGAGCGGAGGCTGGAGGGGAGAGCGGTGGCTGGAGGGGAGAGCGGAGGCTGGAGGGGAGAGCGGAGGCTGGAGGGGAGAGCGGAGGCTGGAAAGGAGAGCGGAGGCTGGAAAGGAGAGCGGAGGCTGGAAAGGAGAGCGGAGGCTGGAGGGGAGAGCGGAGGCTGGAGGGAGAGCGGAGGCTGGAGGGGAGAGCGGAGGCTGGAGGGCAGAGCGGAGGCTGGAGGGCAGAGGGGAGGCTGGAGGGCAGAGGGGAGGCTGGAGGGCAGAGCGGAGGCTGGAGGGCAGAGCGGAGGCTGGAGGGGAGAGCGGAGGCTGGAGGGGAGAGCGGAGGCTGGAGGGCAGAGCGGAGGCTGGAGGGCAGAGCGGAGGCTGGAGGGCAGAGCGGAGGCTGGAGGGGAGAGCGGAGGCTGGAGGGGAGAGCGGAGGCTGGAGGGCAGAGCGGAGGCTGGAGGGCAGAGCGGAGGCTGGAGGGCAGAGCGGAGGCTGGAGGGGAGAGCGGAGGCTGGAGGGGATAGGCTGGAGGGGAGAGGCTGGAGGGGAGAACGGAGGCTAGATGGCAGAGGCTGGAGGGCATAAGGGAGGCTGGAGAGGAGAACGGAGGCTGGAGGGGAGAGCACAGGCTGGAGGGGAGTGCAGACTCACCGCGCCGCGGCCCGTGCGTGTGCTGTAGGAGGAGAGGAGGGGCGGGCAGGAAGTTCCGTCCTCCCTCCTCTCCGGGCGCACGGCGGGCGGCTGTGGTGAGCACGGGGCCCCCCAGGGGGTGGAGGCAATGGGCCCCTCATGCCGAGTGGCGGGATGACAGCGGCGGTCGCAATGCCCGCTACGCGGGCAATGCCTCGCACGGCGTGGTGACGTCACAGTGTGACATAGCCACGACGTGCGGGGGCCGACACAAAACGTGCTACGGCAATTATATAGTAGATAATTAGAGCAAAAAATGGCAGCCCTGCTCATAAGAGCATACAAACTAACAATGAGCCTATATTTAAGGCTGGTTTCACATTGCATTTTTTTCCACGGGGATCCTATTTTTTTGCAGGACCCCACAGACAGGAAAAGACCGGATCGGATGTTGCCTCTGGATGCCATTTCTGTGTCTGTTTTTTTTTGTTTTGTTTTTTAATAATTTAAATAAATTCTCAGCATGGTGAGGCCCATTCTTATTGGGCACCCGCCCTTCCGATGCTACAGAATAGGAGCCTTCAGCCGCCCAGAAATTGGCTCATTCATTAGAAGCACCAATTCCTGGTGCTTTACCCAGCTCTTCCTGATACCCTAGTGAAGTGGCAATAGGGGTAATAGAAAAGGATAATGACAGTTGAGTATTGACAACTGTCATTAAGCCCTAAATTGGTAATGTTCAGGTTTCTATGACACCCACACATTACCAATCATGTGAGTAAATCATTTAAAAACACAAACACAGAAAAAAATATTTTATTTGAAACAAAACACACAGAAAAAAATCCTTTATTTTAAATAAAACAAACACACAACCCACTTTCACCCATTTATTAACCCTAAACATACCTTCCAATGGTAATCTACATCACGATGTCCAGCAAAGTAGTCTCGGCTCTGCTACAATGTGGTGAGCAGAGATATTAGTTTCCACTCACTGCAAGCAGCACTATCACACTGAACTGTGTCAATTGTGGCCTCAGATAAACTTGACGTCACTGCTCACAGAACTGGCTGTCAGTTTGAGAGCACTACTCTCAGTGAACAGGCAGTGTAATGTCTCCTCATATAGCAATGTAGCAGAGCCTATTGTACTTCATTGGACATCGTGCTGTGGATTACTCTTGGAGGGTATGTTTTGGAGTTTATAAATGGGTAAAAGACAGTTGTCTATGTGTTTTATTTTAAATAAAGGATGTTTCTCTTTGCTAATGTTTTTTAACTATTTACTTAGAGGATTGGTGATGTATTGGTCTCATAGAGGCCTGAACATTACCAATCTAAGGCTTAATGATAGCTGTCAGTACACAGCTGTTATTAACCCCCTCTATTACCCTCATTGCTACTGCACCCGGGCATCGAGAAGAATGCACCAATTTTCTGGGGAAACTGTGAGTTGTTATTTTGTGGCCAATCACCTCACAACACTGAGAATACCAGCTCCCAGGTTTTAACTTGGCTGACTATCAAAAATAGGGCAGAGCCCACACATGTTTTTAAATTATTTATTTAAATAATTTAAAAGAAAATAATGGGTGGGCTCCATTTTATTTTTTATTGCCATCCATGGTAAAACCAGGCAGATGGGGTGGCAGCTTGTAGCTGGCTGCTTTATCTGCGATGAGAAACCAAAATACGGGGGACACCTATTTTTTTTTAAATATTTATTTTTTAATACCTATGAGAGCAGTTCCATTGCAATTATCTAATGTATATGGCAACTAATCGCAGATGCCGGCACAATGGGTGAGGGCAGAAGAGCCAAACACAGACAATATCACAGTGTGTGAGCATCTGTGATTGACTGATGGAGTCAGAGTACAGTAAAGAAACATGAGATTTATGAGCGGACTCGGAAGCAAGTGTGATTGCAACTGGAGATTAGTATGTAAAATGCTCCTGCTTTAATCACCATTTTTCTTATTTTCACATTGCTCCCAGCTGAAGCTGGACAATAACACAGACTTCTCAGAAAAGGGTGTGGCACTCACATCAATTGCATTCAGATCTGACAGATGGAAATACAATTGAGTGCAGAGAGGCAATGGAAAGAGGAGTGACTAGTGTATGGCTAGGGCCACACTAGCGTTGTGGCCTCCGTCAGGGGAGGTCCGCCAAAGAGCAAGATTCCGACAGCGTTAACGCAGCATTACTGTAGTGTTATGCTGCCTTAAGGCTGCCAATATGGGTCCTATGGGTGTCAGACTCCATAGTGTATGGAAACACTGGCACAAAAGTGCTGGGGTTTGAAATCTTGTGTTACTTCGTAGTGCACAGGAAAACGCTCTATTGACTCTATTGGCAACGTTAAGGCAGCATAACACTACGGTAATGCTGGGTTAATGCTACCGGAATCCTGCTCGTTGGCGGCCCTCCATGACAAAAGCCACAATGCTAGTGTGGCCCTACCCTAAATAACTCACTGACACCACTTACCTGTCTGCTTGTGCCTCATGGAAGAGAGGGACCGTCACCTTGCTGACACAGAGCACAGAGGTAGCGTGCCTGTGACAGTGAGTGATATGTCCTGCTGCTGCAGTTGCTGTGGCTGTGCTCTGTATGTGCCAGATCTCCTGCTGGCTGCTGCATGGCTGGAGGACTCACTCAGTGTAAAGGGCCTGTCACACGCGTCAATATCGCCTGCACGATATCGGCTGCACGTGACGTTGCAGCGATATTGATGCGTGTGACATACTGAATCAACCAGTGATAAATCGCTGGTTGATGATCGCCAGGTTTTAGAATCTGTCCTAAAACCTGGCGATTGTCGCCCGGTGGACACGCAGCATCGCTGCGTGTGACACCGGGAGTAGCGGTATTCCAGCTCCCAGCGCCTCTCACAAGCGCTGGGAGCTGGTAACTAAGGTAAACTGCGGGTATCTAGGCAGCGCGCGCTGCCTAGATACCCGACGTGTACCTTAGTTACCAGCCTCCTCCGCTCACCGGCTGGTATCTAAGGTACACAGCGGGTAACTAGGGTCCCTAGTTACCCGCTGTGTACCTTAGATACCAGCCGGTGAGCGGAGGAGGCTGGTAACTAAGGTACACGTCGGGTATCTAGGCAGCGCGCGCTGCCTAGATACCCGCAGTTTACCTTGGAGACCAGCCTGCTCCCGCTTCCAGCAGCCTGGCAGCAGGAGCAGGACATCGTGGAAACGATATTTAAATCGTTTCCACGATGTTTCTGGTCAGTTGATCGCTGGTGAGTCTGCCTGTGTGACAGCTCACCAGCGATCAGCCGTCAATGTCGTCAGCGATCATCTCGCTGACGACATTGACGCGTGTGACAGGCCCTTAAAGGAAAGAGAGTTTAAGTCATATAATTAAATTATTTGTGTACTAACTTAATCACTGGAGTGGTCAGGAAAGGTGTGGGAGAGACACTACTGGACAGAGGACTGTTTGTACTGAAACTACAGGGGGCAAATTTGGCCCATGGAAACTGTGCCCTACCATCTTGGATAACACAGAAACATGTTAAATTCCTCTACATGCTGTATGTGCCCCTCTATGTGGACAACTTGCTTGGATCATTTATGTATGGAGTCCATACATACATGATTCAAGCAAAATATCCACATAGAGGGGCACATACAGTATGTAGAGGCATTTCACATGTGTCTATCCAAGGTGGAGGGGCAGTGGGTGCACACGCTGAGTATTTGGCGAGTTTTTTTCCTCAGTATTTGTAAGGACTCAAGCACACATTGTGTATTTGGTGAATTTTTTCCTCAGCATCTGTAAAGGTACCTTTACACGCCGCTACAACAGGATGGATACAACCCGCTACAGGCTACGATTGTAGCTTGCGTCGTCAATATAGCCAGTAGTAGCGGCGTGTGAAGACGGTAGGAGGCAGCCGGCAACAGATACATCTGTTTCCGAGCACTGCTCTGAAACAGGTGGCTACAAAGCCGATTGCAGCGAGCTGTATCGGCGTGTAAAGAAGCTACAGAAGGGATGTCCATACACCAGGCGATGTACCTGGTATGTAGCTGGGGCGTGACACAGGCTCCGGGTTACCGCGCCCCTTCAGCGATCATTGGAGGAAGCTCCTGCATGACGATTGGTAGTCGCTGCATAGGGCGGCATATTTAAGGAGCTGACCAGTCACACTACACAATTGCTCGAGCGTCATGTATTAAACAGCCTCCTGCGATGCCTGCCCAATCATGATGTTCCTGCTTTGTCCTATCAGCGTACGGACGTCTCGTAATCCACAATGGTGGCACGCCTATGTGCTGTCCCTGCTGCACCAGGTCCGCCCATATTAGCTTGTTGTAGCGGTGTGTAAATGAGGTAAGGTAAGCTACAGATGGCTACTTGAGACACCCGGCGATGTATCTAGCTATAGATGTAGCGTAGCGTAGCGCACCTTGTGGCGGCGTGTAAAGGTGGTGCGTTTCCCGTTTGTAACCGTTTGGGCGTGCTCGTGCACGTGAAGTAGCGGGTTGTATCCATCCTGTTGTAGCGGCGTGTAAAGGTACCTTAAGGCCTCATGGACATGCTCAGTATTTTGTGAGTTTTTTCCTCAGTAAGGCCTTGTGCACACTTTGTAAATTTGGTGAGTATTTTCCTCTGTATCTGTAAGGCCTCGTGCTGACGCTGAGTATTTGGTGAGTTTTTTACTCAGTATTTGTAAGGCCACGTGCACACACTGAGTATTTGGGGAGTTTTTACTTCAGTATTTGTAAGGTCTCAAGCACACGTTGTGTATTTGGTGTTTTTTACCTCAGTACTTGTAAGGCCTTGTGCACAGGTTGTGTATTTGGTGAGATTTTCCTCAGTATTTGTAAGGCCACGTGCACACGCTGAGTATTTGGTGATTTTTTTCACCTCAGTATTTGTAAAGGCCCCGTCTCATGCTTCATTTTGTCGGCGAACTGACCAATGATTCAACTTGACCTAGATCGCTAGAATGACGTGCAATGATCACTAGTGAAATGTCACACGTATAGATCTTGTTAACGACACATTAACAATTCCGCGACAAGCAAACGGTACTTGCGGTCGTTAGCTCGCCTACGTCCTTCACTTCTCAATAGGTGAGGTAATTAATGACATCATTATCGAGGTGTCACACACACCCATGCTGCAGGTTTAATGAACACTCATCGTTCTGCCTGATTATCTTTGATTGGATCTACATGTCACACTGAACGACATTGTTACGACATAGTTAGAATGATTGAAAACCCGTGATGTACTAACAATATCGTAGTGTGAGACGGGACCTTAAGGCTGGCTTTACACTGCAGTTTTTTCACTAATCAGTGTCCATCCAGTTTGTGTGCCAAAACCAGGAGTGTCTCCAAAACTCAGAACAGGTGTCAATCTTTCAATTATACTTTTTCTCTGCAAGTTCCTCTTCTGGTTCCTCTCCTGGTTTTGGCACACAAACTGGATGGACACTGATCAGTGATAAAACTGCACTGTGAAGCCAGCCTAAGGGTGGCTTCACACTGCGGTCAGATCGGGTCCGGGGCTGTCAGGGATGACCCTGACAGCCCCGGACTGGATCAGCACACAGAACAGGAGGGCTAATTTGCCCTCTGGTCCAGTGTGCAGCCACACGCAGCTGCCGCCGCTGATAGGTCTGGGCTGCAGAGCCGATGATAGTTTAGGACCACGGCTAGCTCTCCACAGTCCTGACCTATCAGCGGCAGCTGCATGCGGCTGCACACCGGATTGGAGGGCAAATTAGCCCTCCAGCTCTGTGTGCTGATACGGTCCTGGGCTGTCTGGCTCAAGTGGACAGCCACAGCTCGGATCCCAGCCGTAGTGTGAAGCTGGCCTAAGGCCTCGATGAGGCCTTACAGATACTAAGGGAAAAACTGACCAAAACTCCATACTATAGTTTAAAGTGCATTTTTTTCTTCCTAACTGAAGGGTGAATTGACTAGATCAATGGATTTTTGACAGTTTATAGTTTTACTCTGCAACTATTTTTCTGGAATAATCTGTTTCGGGTACATGATAATGACCCCCGTGACCCGGGGGGCCCACAGAGTCTGAACAGCCCGGGGTCCTGGCTACCCTTTATCCACCCCTGGCTGTCAGTATACTGAATGTCTGTGGTAGTAGAACAGTGCCTGGCAGCCACAAGCATTATGCTGTTTCTTTTTTTTCTTCAAAGTGCATCCCCGATCCAGAAGGCAGGACATGGTGGCACCCTAGGCAGGTAGAAACTTGATTCCAGCTCATCCACCTGGAGCTCAGACACAGGCCTCGCCCTGGCCTCACATCAACAACAATAGAAAAATTGGAGCCTGGCTCAACAGGACTGGATTTATCTTTTCTTTTTCAAAACAAAGTTAAGTGCATACAAAAGAAAAATTTACATGGTCGACATGACCCAGTCAACATACTCATGAGTCATGTGTAAGACTGCTTATTGCAGTTTAAATGCGATGAATAGGTCATTTCGACCATGTACATTTTTCTTTTGTATGCACTTTACTTTCTTTTGAAAATTAAATAGAAAAGAAAACTCCATTCCTGTTGAGCCAGGCTCCAATTTTTCTACTACTCTAGACAGCTGCCTACCCTGTTTACCGCTCGTTCCATGGGGTTCATTCTGAAACTCCAACCTTGAGCACTGCGACAGATTATCCAATTTCTGGCTTATGGCTATAGACATTAGCACTTTGTTGTCTGGAATCTACATTCATTATCCTTAGAAATAAATGGTTCAAGCTTTGTTGGATCTTTTACAAGTGTTCATTTTTTGTTCTCTCCAACATGTGAAGTGTTATAGGTATGACTCCTCAAAGCTTACAAGTAAGGGTTTGTGCCTACGCTGTGAATTTTCTGCACCATTTCCACAACACAAACGCACCAAATCCACACTGCAGATTTGGTGCTTTTTTCTGTCACAAGGTATAGATTTGGTGTAGAAATTTCTGCAACAAAATATTCCGCGTCTGCACCTAGCATAAGAGTTAAGCGAAAAGTTTTTTAGCGGTGTTCTTAGTAATATTCTGTAAATATTGACTTTATGTTTATGACTAGCTAAATAATATACCAGGAACTGATGTGCCAGACAAAAACTCATTGTGCTGTGTATATCATTAGCGCATTGTATAATTAAACCAATTACATTGAATAATATGTAGGTAATATTGTAAACTACTGCAAAACAAAGATAGGCCTTTGTATTAAAAGAAGAACTCTTTGTAAGTGAAATGCTTGTCTTCTTAATGGCTGTATTGTCTACATATGTTCGCTCTAAAGTGATGTTTCTTCCTGTCTACTACAGCTTTTGTTCTCAATCATATGAATGTAATGAATATCTGTTGTAGTATTCCCTGCAGAAAATCCACTGCCTTTTAGGGCTTGTTCACATAAGTGTATAAATTGGACAAAGCGAGAAAATCTCAATGATGCAGGTCAGGTGTGCACTTTTTCCTCAGCTGTAATCAGACTAAGAAAAATATTGCAGCATGCTGCAATTGGCAGTGTGTTTCAGACCACTGCATTCATACAATTCTATGGATGCTTGTGAAACATCAGACTGCACCCAGATGTCATAATTTAAATAATTTAAAAAAAATAGTGTGAGTTACCTCTGTTTTGCATTACCGGCCAAGGTAAAGCTGCCAGCTGTGGCCTGCAAGCTACTGCCGTCTGCATTACAGTAGACAGCTATCAAAAATAGGGGGATCCCATTTTTTTTTTTAAATAATTATTTATTTTTTCACTAAATACAAGGCTAAACAACCTTAATTACCACATGAAAGGCACTAAAGGGTGCAAGCTTAGCATATATACTGTTTGGAGGTGGACATTATATAGGCATTTGACATGTATCTATCTATACTATGCATTTATCTATCTATCTATCAATCATCTATCTTTTCTTTCCATCTATCTATGGTCGGCTTCACACCGCTGTGTGAACAGGTCCGGGGCTGTTCGATGTCAATCAGACAGTCCTGGACCCAATTTGCAAACAGAACCGTTGAGTAAATATACCTTCCCGTCCGGTTTGCAGCCGGATTTCTGTGATCACAGCCGCAGCTGCTATAATTTCAAGATCTCGGCTAGCAGGGAGCTAGCTGCAGTCCTGATATCACAGCAGGGGACAGCTAGTGGTGCTGAAGTTTAGCAGCGCTCGCTGCTAAACTTCAGCTGCCGATGTCCGCCCGTTCACGGAGCTGCTGTTTTTTTTTGAGCAGGGCGATCCGGCGCCTTAGATCCCCATGTTAGGGAGTGCTGGATCGCCCCAGATCTGGGAGGATCCGATTTGGGCAGATTTTCACCTCGGTCACAAAAACGTTGCAAGCAACATTTTTGTGTCCGGCAGGAAAATCCAAATTCACCCAGATTCTCCTGGACAGATGGAAACCGGATGGCACATAGCGGCCCCATAGGGCTGCATTACCACAAAATCGGATCTGGAGCTGTCCGGTTTACACCGGACAGCCCCGTACCGGATCACGCTGCGGTGTGAAGCCGGCCTATCTATCCATCATCTATTCTTTCCATCTATCTATTTATTTAAGCATCCATCAGCTGGAAGAGCTGAAAACCCAAGGAAGCTTAAATTCTTAGGGTGCCTTCACTGCACGGTTTTTTTGGATCCGAGGCTGTCCGGTGTGAACCGGACACCCCCGGATCCGATTCCAGCCCCATAGTAACCCTATGGGACCAGAATACGCTGGATGAATGTCTTTTGGCAACCAGTTTTTGCTTGATTTTTGTGTCCGGGGAGAAAAAATCTCCCCAAATTGGATCCTACCGGTTTCTCCCGGATCTGGGGCAATCTGGCGAGCCGATGGGGAGGATCTGGAAACCGGACACCTGCGGCTGCACACAGCTGTTATTTCAGGACCGCGGATTCATCAGCAGGGGCAGCTGCGTCCGGCTGCACACCGGACCAGAGGACATATTTGCCTTCCAGTTCTGTGTGCTGAACCGGTCCGGGGCTGTGAGGTTCATCCCTGACAGCCCCAGATCGGATCTTGCCATGGTGTGAAGATAGCCTTAGAAGGATGTTTTTAAAAAATATTAAGGTTCCTGGAGTTCAGAGCTACTGGCACATTTCTAGGTTGAGAAGTCTTCCCAAAATTCACAGCCTGCAGGTGTCCAAACACCTGGAAACTCGAGGAAGATTAAAAGCTTTCTTAAAGGGATGTGTAAGGGAGATTTATTCATAGATGAATACGTAGATCTATAGATAAATAGATTTCTAACAGCTATAAGATATCCCAGCTCCCTATATATGTATACTTTACTTTATATACAGACTTTTTTTCCCTGCAGACATATATTCACATGGCAACTACAGCTAACCACTGACCTCAACACAGTTTCTATAAGGCCGGGTTCATACCACGGCATGATCCGATCTGGGGCTGTCCAGTGTAAACCGGACTGCCCCAGATCAGATTTCGGCCCCATAGTATGCCATCCGGCTTCCATCTGTCCGGGAGGAAGCGAGTGTATTTGGTTTTTCCTCCCTGACACAAAAACGTTGCATGAAACATTTTTGAGTCAGGGGGGGAAAAATCTGAGACGCTTGGATCCCCCCGGTCCGGTGCGATCGGGCGCCCCCTAACATGGGACTCTATGGCGCCGGATCGCATCGGAGCCGCACATGAGAGCCGGATGCTGGGTGCTGAAGCTCAGCTCCAGCCGGCGCTGAACTTCAGCACCGTGGAGCTGTCCCCTGCTGACAGTTCGTTACCGTGGCTAGCTCCCCGCTAGCCGCTATCTTGAATTATCAGCAGCTGCAGCTGCTATAAGAAGAATCCGACTGGACATCGGACCGGAGGGCATATTTGGCCCTCCAGTTCTGTGTCCAGATCAGGTCTGGGGCTGTCCGATTCACATCGGACTACCCCGGGCCTGATGCTGCAGTGATGTGAAACCGGCCTTACATGTGCTGCACAACTCTGAGAAGAGGTGTTTGGCTCACAAATGAACTTATAGGATATCAATTGTACAGGACCAGCAATCAAAGATCAGTGGGAACTGTTGGAGTAACAACCCTGAAGTTTAAAGAGGCAAGAATTGATTTTTTTTTCTTTCATTACTTCTGTGTAAAAACATATACTATATATACAGTGTTGGCCAAAAGTATTGACACCCCTGCAATTCTGTCAGATAATACTCAGTTTCTTCCTGAAAATGACTGCAATCACAAATTCTTTGGTATTATTATCTTCATTTAATTTGTCTTCAATGAAAAAACACAAAAGAGAATGAAGCAAAAAGCAAAACATTGATCATTTCACACAAAACTCCAAAAATGGGCCGGACAAAAGTATTGGCACCCTCAGCCAAATACTTGGTTGAACAACCTTTAGCCAAAATAACTGCGATCAACCGCTTCCGGTAACCATCAATGAGTTTCTTACAATGCTCTGCTGGAATTTTAGACCATTCTTCTTTGGCTCCAGGTCCCTGATATTTGAAGGGTGCCTTCTCCAAACTGCCATTTTTAGATCTCTCCACAGGTGTTCTATGGGATTCAGGTCTGGACTCATTGCTGGCCACCTTAGAAGTCTCCAGTGCTTTCTCTCAAATCATTTTCTAGTGCTTTTTGAAGTGTGTTTTGGGTCATTTTCCTGCTGGAAGATCCATGACCTCTGAGGGAGACCCAGCTTTCTCACACTGGGCCCTACATTATGCTGCAAAATTTGTAGTCTTCAGACTTCATAATGCCATGCACACGGTCAAGCAGTCCAGTGCCAGAGGCAGCAAAGCAACCCCAAAACATCCGCCATGCTTGACTGTAGGGACCGTGTTCTTTTCTTTGAATGCCTCTTTTTTTCTCCTGTAAACTCTATGTTGATGCCTTTGCCCAAAAAGAGAGAACATTCTTCCAAAACGTTTAAGGCTTTCTCAGGTAAGTATTGGCAAACTCCAGCCTGGCTTTCTTATGTCTCTGGGTAAGAAGTGGGGTCTTCCTGGGTCTCCTACTATACAGTCTCTTTTCATTCAGACGCCGACGGATAGTACGGGTTGACACTGTTCTACCCTTGGACTGCAGGGCAGCTTGAACTTGTTTGGATGTTAGTCAAGGTTCTTTATCCACCATTCGCACAATCTTGCGTTGAAATCTCTTGTCAATTTTTCTTTTCCGTCCACATTTAGGGAGGTTAGCCACAGTGCCATGGGCTTTACACTTCTTGATGACACTGCACACGGTAGACACAGGAACATTCAGGTCTTTGGAGATGGACTTGTAGCCTTGAGATTGCTCATGCTTCCTCACAATTTGGTTTCTCAAGTCCTCAGACAGTTCTTTGGTCTTCTTTCTTTTCTCCATGCTCAATGTGGTACACACAAGGACACAGGACAGAGGTTGAGTCAACTTTAATCCATGTCAACTGGCTGCAAGTGTGATTTAGTTATTGCCAACACCTGTTAGGTGCCACAGGTAAGTTACAGGTGCTGTTAATTACACAAATTAGAGAAGCATCACATGATTTTTCTAAGGGTGCCAATACTTTTGTCCATCCTCTTTTTTATGTTTGGTGTGGAATTATATCCAATTTGGCTTTAGGACAAATCTTTCTGTGTTTTTTTCATTGAAAACAAATTAAATGAAGATAATAATACCAAAGAATTTGTGATTGCAATCATTTTCAGGAAGAAACTGAGTATTATCTGACAGAATAGCAAGGGTGTCAATACTTTTGGCCATGACTGTATATACAGTGTTGGCCAAAAGTATTGACACCCCTGCAATTCTGGCAGATAATACTCAGTTTCTTCCTGAAAATGATTGAATCACAAATTCTTTGGTATTATTATCTTCATTTAATTTGTCTTCAATGTAAAAGCAAAACATTGATCATTTCACACAAAACCCCAAAAATGGTCCAGACAAAAGTATTGGCACCCTCAGCCTAATACTTGGTTGCACAACCTTTAGCCAAAATAACTGCGATCAACCGCTTCCGGTAACCATCAGTGAGTTTCTTACAATGCACTGCTGGAATTTTAGACCATTCTTCTTTGGCTCCAGGTCCCTGATATTTGAAGGGTGCCTTCTCCAAACTGCCATTTTTAGATCCCTCCACAGGTGTTCTATGGGATTCAGGTCTGGACTCATTGCTGGCCACCTTAGAAGTCTCCAGTGCTTTCTCTCAAACCATTTTCTAGTGCTTTTTGAAGTGTGTTTTGGGTCAATGTCCTGCTGGAAGATTCATGACCTCTGAGGGAGACCCAGCTTTCTCACACTGGGCCTTACATTATGCTGTAAAATTTGTTGGTAGTCTTCAGACTTCATAATGCCATGCACACGGTCAAGCAGTCAAGTGCCAGAGGCAGCAAAGCAACCCCAAAACATCAGGGAACCTCCGCCATGTTTGAATGTAGGGACTGTGTTCTTTTCTTTGAATGTCTCTTTTTTTCTCCTGTAAACTCTATGTTGATGCCTTTGCCCAAAAAGAGAGAACATTTTTTTCAAAACACTTTAGGCTTTCTCAGGTAAGTTTTGGCAAACTCCAGCCTGGCTTTTTTATGTCTCGGGGTAAGAAGTGGGGTCTTCCTGGGTATCCTACCATACAGCCCCTTTTCATTCAAACGCCGATGGATAGTACGGGTTGACACTATTGTACCCTTGGACTGCAGGGCAGCTTGAACTTGTTTGGATGTTAGTCAAGGTTCTTTATCCACCATCCACACAATCTTGCGTTGAAATCTCTTGTCAATTTTTCTTTTCCGTCCACATCTAGGGAGATTAGCCACAGTGCCATGGGCTTTAAACTTCTTGATGACACTGCACACTGTAGACACAGGAACATTCAGGTCTTTGGAGATGGACTTGTAGCCTTGAGATTGCTCATGCTTCCTCACAATTTGGTTTCTCAAGTCCTCAGACAGTTCTTTGGTCTTCTTTCTTTTCTCCATGCTCAATGTGGTACACACAAGGACACAGGACAGAGGTTGAGTCAACTTTAATCCATGTCAACTGGCTGCAAGTGTGATTTAGTTATTGCCAACACCAGTTAGGTGCAACAGGTAAGTTACAGGTGCAGTTACTTACACAAATTAGAGAAGCATCACATGATTTTTCTAACAGTGTCAATACTTTTGTCTACCCTCTTTTTTATGTTTGGTGTGGAACTATATCCAATTTGGCTTTAGGACAATTCTTTTTGTGTTTTTTTTCATTGAAGACAAATTAGATGAAGATAATAATACCAATGAATTTGTGATTGCAATCATTTTCAGGAACAAACTGAGTATTATCTGACTGAATTGCAAGGATGTCAATACTTTTGGCCAACTCTGTATATATATATATATATATATATATATATATATATATACATACATACATATATACAATTTGAAAAGCTTATAACTTCATCTTCGTACTAAATAAGAACGGTATTTTGTAAGTTGTGTTTGTTTATTGCCACTGTGTGTGTTTTATAAATTATTGTGCATGTTTATGCTGAGTAATTTGGTACTATAAAGAGGCAAGGAAGAGCTTCTCCAATCTGATCCAACTAAAGCACATGAGGTCAGTAATTCAGATAATACCTCAATGTACTGGGCCGTCTAAACATAAATCTGGGTGTGTACAGAAAAACAATATGTTAGCTATGAACATCCATTATAAAGTTCCAGTATGCTAGAAAGGTTCTTGTACTGTGTCTGCACATGTCCAAGGCAAAGACACTCATATCTCTACTGTAATATTGCCTCGTAAAATCATATATTATATAATTAATGAGATGTGTTTACACCTACAGGAAAAAAAAAATAAAGTTTGCCACCATTCCTAACTAAATTTAATTTATCAATGTAGGTCTCATTGCATTAAACCTTGAGAAGATAGAAGAACCTATGAGAACATAGTGATTTTTTATGGTGATGAGTCACTGGCCACACAACTGTGCACCAACAAACTGCAACAAACTGACTGGACACTCTATTCAATATTTATCAGAAGCCATTGTCTCTACTAGGAACTAAGCAGGTCTTCAAGAAGGTATGGGAACCTACTACAAACCCTAAACCAACTTAGCTTTACTCCAGAAGGATACCTAAAATGGCTGGCAACTAATATGTTGGGGATATGAATTTGTGGCATTTATTCATGTATAAGTAATAGCGGTTCACCTCCTGTACCTGTAAGTGCAACCTTCATCACAGACTGTGTAGCTCTTCTGTTATAAAAATGGCTGCTAGTGGAGGGGACATGTTACCAAACCAGTCCATCAGCCTCATCCAATAGCATAACAGCTTTCCATATGCAGGTTTTTTTTTTCAATTGTTACACAAGAATGATCAAAAGCATAGCAGTCATTTTATGATCAAAAGAGCTATTGAGTCTGTGAGGAAGGTAGTATTAAAAAGTGCAAGAGGAGAACCTGTAATACTTGTATATTAGTAAGTGCCACAAAATCAGGACTCATTTGTTCATGCAAAAATTAAGTGGACAACCCCTTTAAGGTGCCCACAGACATTAGACATCATTTGATGATATTGGATTATTTTAACCATAACAAATATTCATTCAGTAAAACAAAAATTATTATTTTAACCAATCAATTATAGACTGTTTTCTTCTAAAATGAAGTCGGCCAGTTTAAATATTTTGTCCACTAGTAAGATAAAATAAACCTTCTCTTTCTAAATGCCCAGTTACACACACAGATAATTGTGCAGAGATTGTTCGCAGATCTCTGGTTGCAGTGAAATCATGGACACATTGTTCCATTTGTACACGGCCACAAAATGTGTCCATGATTTCACTGCAACTAGAGATCTACGAACAATCTCTGCACAATTATCTCTGTGTGTAACTGGGTCTTAAAAGAAGATTCCCAGAAAGAATATTTGTTTATCTTACAGGATCACGGAACATTAGAGATGAGTAAATTGATCTGATTCAAGTCAAATTTTGGGAAATTCACTGGACTCGAGAATTTGAACAATTTGTTTCACATAAATTGTCATAATGCCTGTCACTATCTATTATATAATCGCGAATCGGAAAAGCGCCCCTCCGCGCGCTACTTCCGGCGTGGTCATGTGGATACGAAATTAACATTGGGCGCGAAGCGCCCAATGCTGCGCGAGCAATGGCCGCGAGGCCATTGCGAGCCGCTGGCCCAAAATCGATCCACAGCCTCGGCTACAACCTTAGCGATTTACCGCTCAGGTAGCGCGAGCAATGGCCGCGAGGCCATTGCGAGTCGCTGCCTGAGCCGCAACTCGCTCCCCGGGGACCATAGAGCGGAGGCGGCACAGCCGCCTCCGCTCCCCACAACTCGCCCCCCCAATGTCCGCACAGCCACCCCATGTCCGCACAGCCCCCCCATGTCCGCACACCCACCCCCATGTCCGCACACCCACCCCCATGTCCGCACACCCACCCCCATGTCCGCACACCCACCCCGCAACAAAACCACCCCGCCGCACCTAAGGCCCTACCCCCTAAGTCCGCCCCACCCCTACACGCTAAGCCCCGACCACCTAACCCCCGACCCGCAGCATCCTAAGCCCCCGCCGATACCCCCTAAGCCCCGCCGTCTACCCCCTAAGCCACCGCCGCCCCTAAGCCCCTACCCCCTAAGCCCCGCAGCAGCCCCGACCACCTAACCCCCGACCCGCAGCATCCTAAGCCCCCGCCGATACCCCCTAAGCCCTGCCGTCTACCCCCTAAGCCACCGCCGCCCTTAAGCCCCTACCCCCTAAGCCCCGCAGCAGCCCCTAAGCCCCTACCCCCTAAGCCCCGCAGCAGCCCCTAAGCCCCTACCCCCTAAGACCCGTAGCATCCTAGGCCCCCGCCGATACCCCCTAAGCCATGCCGCCTACCCCCTAAGGCACCACCGCCCCTAAGACCCTACCCCCCGTAGCATCCTAGGCCCCCGCCGATACCCCCTAAGTCCGCCGCACCCGTACACGCTAAGCCCCGACCACCTAACCCCCGACCCGCAGCATCCTAAGCCCCCGCCGATACCCCCTAAGCCCCGCCGTCTACCCCCTGCCCCTCTCGCTAAAGCCCTACACCCTAAGCCCCCGCAGTCCCCTAACCTAACGCCGCTGTCACCTAAGGCCCTACACCCGAAGCCCCCGCCGTCCCCTAACCTAACGTCCCCGTCGATCACTTACATGCCTTCAAGTCATCTGATCGTCCGTCCGGCCAGGCGTCCTCTTCCTCCGGCCCCGGGGGTCTTCTCTCTTCTTTCCGCCATCTCCGCCTCTTCGTCCGTCCCCGGGGATCTTCTGTCTTCTTTTAGCTAACTTCCACCTCCGACGTCCTCTTCCTTCTCATTAAGATAGAATGGACGAAAAATCCCCCATTCTATCTTAATGAGATCTGAGGCCCTCTTCTGATTGGTCGCTGTATACTGCCCTCAGCCAATCAGAAGAGCCCCTCAGACTGAGACGCAGTTCTCATTCAGGTCCGCCTTTTTTTTCCCCCATTGACATACATTAGCGGTGTGTCTGCGATTTTATGGCCGGCCACCTGGTTCTATTTGTCGGCCTTAAAATCGCGGACACACCGCTAATGCATGTCTATGGGCAGTCAGCCCGATTTCGGATTGGACGCCGACCAATCAGAATTCGAGTTGACTGCCCATAGACATGCATTAGCGGTGTGTCTGCGATTTTAGGGCCGACAAATAGAACCAAGTGGCCGGCCATAAAATCGCCGACACACCGCTAATGTATGTCAATGGGGAAAAAAAAGGCGGACCTGAATGAGAACTGTGTCTCACTCGCAAGTAAAAAAATAAATAAATTTAATAATAAAAAAAAGAATTAAAAAATAATTAAAAAATAATAAAAAAATAATTAAAAAATAATAAATAATTAAATAAAAATAATAATAAAAAAAAAAAAAAAATGCGGACCTGAATGAGAACTGTGTCTCAGTCTGACTTAAAAAAATAAATAAATTAAATAATAAAAAATATTATTTAAAAATAATTAAAACATAATAAAAAAATAAATAAAAAATAATAAATAATTCAATAAAAATAATAATAAAAAAAATAAATATATGCTAATTATATCAGCCCTTCCAGCGGACCTGAATGAGAACTGGGTCTCAGCCTAAATAATAAATTTAATAATAAAAAAAATAATTAAAAAATAATAAAAAAATAATAAAAAAATAAATAAAAAATAATAAATAATTCAATAAAAATAATAAAAAAATAAATATATGCTAATTATATCAGCCCTTCCAGTGGACCTGAATGAGAACTGGGTCTCATCCTAAATAATAAATTTAATAATAAAAAAAATAATTAAAAAATAATAAAAAAATAAATAAAAAATAATAAATAATTAAATAAAAAATAATAATTAAAAAAAAAAATTCTAATAATAATGATATTACTGCTAATAATAATGCTATTAATGCTAATAATTATGCTATTAATGCTAATAATAATGTTATTAATGCTATTATTAATGCTAATAATCCTATTACTAATGCTATTAATGCTAATAATAATGCTATTAATGCTATTAATAATGCTATTAATGCTATTATTAATGCTAATAATGCTATTATTAATGCTATTTATGCTAATAATAATGCTATTAATGCTATTATTTATGCTATTAATCCTATTAATGCTAATATTTATCCTATTAATGGTATTATTAATGCTATTAATGCTAATAATAATGCTATTAATGCTATTAATGCTAATAATAATGCTATTAATGCTATTAATAATGTTATTAATGCTATTATTAATGCTAATAATGCTATTATTAATGCTATTAATGCTAATAATAATGATATTAATGCTATTAATAATGCTATTAATGCTATTAATTATGCTATTAATGCTAATATTTATCCTATTAATGGTATTATTAATGCTATTAATAATGCTATTAATGCTAATATTTATCCTATTAATGCTATTAATGCTATTAATAATGCTATTAATGCTATTAATTATGCTATTATTGCTATTAATGCTAATATTTATCCTATTCATGGTATTATTAATGCTATTAATGCTAATAATAATGCTATTAATGCTATTAATGCTATTAATAATGTTATTAATGCTATTATTAATGCTAATAATGCTATTATTAATGCTATTAATGCCAATAATAATGCTATTAATGCTATTAATGCTAATATTTATCCTATTAATGCTATTAATGCTAATAATAATGCTATTAATGCTATTAATAATGCTATTAATGCTATTAATTATGCTATTAATGCTATCAATGCTAATATTTATCCTATTAATGGCATTATTAATGCTATTGATGCTAATAATAATGCTATTAATGCTATTAATAATGCTATTAATGCTATTAATAATGTTATTAATGCTATTATTAATGATATTAATGCTATTATTGCTATTAATGCTAATAATAATGCTATTAATGCTATTAATAATGCTATTAATGCTATTAATTATGCTATTAATGCTATTAATGCTAATATTTATCCTATTAATGCTATTAATATTGCTATTAATGCTAATAATAATGCTATTAATGCTATTAATAATGTTATTAATGCTATTATTAATGCTAATAATGCTATTATTAATGCTATTAATGCTAATAATAATGCTATTAATGCTAATAATAATAATGCTATTAATGCTATTAATAATTTTATTAATGCTATTATTAATGCTAATAATGCTATTATTAATGCTATTTATGCTAATAATAATGCTATTAATGCTATTAATAATGCTATTAATGCTATTATTTATGCTATTAATGCTATTAATGCTAATATTTATCCTATTAATGGTATTATTAATGCTATTAATGCGAATAATAATGCTATTAATGCTATTAATGCTAATAATAATGCTATTAATGCTATTAATAATGTTATTAATGCTATTATTAATGCTAATAATGCTATTATTAATGCTAATAATGCTAATAATAATGCTATTAATGCTATTAATAATGCTATTAATGCTATTAATGCTAATATTTATCCTATTAATGGTATTATTAATGCTATTAATAATTCTATTCATGCTAATATTTATCCTATTAATGCTATTAATGCTATTAATAATGCTATTAATGCTATTAATTATGCTATTATTGCTATTAATGCTAATATTTATCCTATTCATGGTATTATTAATGCTATTAATGCTAATAATAATGCTATTAATGCTATTAATGCTAATAATAATGCTATTAATGCTATTAATAATGTTATTAATGCTAATAATGCTATTATTAATGCTATTAATGCCAATAATAATGCTATTAATAATGCTATTAATGCTATTAATGCTAATATTTATCCTATTAATGCTATTAATGCTAATAATAATGCTATTAATGCTATTAATAATGCTATTAATGCTATTAATTATGCTATTAATGCTATCAATGCTAATATTTATCCTATTAATGGCATTATTAATGCTATTAATGCTAATAATAATGCTATTAATGCTAATAATAATGCTATTAATGCTATTAATAATGTTATTAATGCTATTATTAATGGTATTAATGCTATTATTAATGCTATTAATGCTAATAATAATGCTATTAATGCTATTAATAATGCTATTAATGCTATTAATTATGCTATTAATGCTATTAATGCTAATATTTATCCTATTAATGCTATTAATATTGCTATTAATGCTAATAATAATGCTATTAATAATGTTATTAATGCTATTATTAATGCTAATAATGCTATTATTAATGCTAATAATAATGCTATTAATGCTATTAATAATGTTATTAATCCTATTATTAATGCTAATAATGCTATTAATAATGCTATTAATGCTAATAATAATACTATTAATGCTATTAATAATGTTATTAATGCTATTATTAATGCTAATAATGTTATTATTAATGCTATTAATGCTAATAATAATGCTATTAATGCTATTAATAATGTTATTAATGCTATTATTAATGCTAATAATGCTATTATTAATGCTATTAATGTTAATAATAATGCTATTAATGCTATTAATAATGTTATTAATGCTATTATTAATGCTAATAATGCTATTAATAATGCTATTAATGCTAATAATAATGCTATTAATGCTATTAATACTGTTATTAATGCTCATAATACTGCTAATAATGCTATTAATACTGCTATTACTGCTAATAATAATGCTATGGCTTATATTATTGCTATTGATGATGCAATTATTTAAAAATGTTTAAAAAAACAATAAACATATTTTAGATACCCGATGCATTTGCATCAGGCTAACAGCTATAACTACTATAATCAAATTAATGCACGTTCTAGAATCCCGATGCATTTGCATCGGGCTCACAGCTAGTTTTACATAAAATAAGGTACATTGCTGCACACTGAACACTAAGAATAAACATGACCTAGTGTAATGGCTATCAGAATGAATGGCAAGGCAAAGATGTAAAGCTAATACTGTTAGGGTGAAATATTAAGGACCTCAACTATTTGCTTGTCCCTTGTCAAATTAACTTAATCAAGTGCATGCACGATGTAATGATATCAGACAAACTCAGATATGAAACCTCATTCTTCATGGCTCGGAGCACAAGTGCCTTTATTTTTCAACACCAGGTCTACACGACACAAAGGAGGGTGGTAACAAGGCGTTGCTCTGCAGCATTCAAGCTATCACGGTAGACTTTGAACTCTCACATAGGTAAAGTCCTATTAGTGGTATTGTGGCGCCCCACATGGTCAGGCGTGACAGTGGGTTATTGCACCCGTAAAAGAGGTGTAATCTTCCCCAGCTGCAAGTGGACCCTAGGTTGGTGGGTGGGACCCATTCCTGCACTCCCACATTAGACAAATGGTGAGAGGTTACCCGGGAGGGAGATATATTCACCTCTAGGGGGAACAAAGAGCGGCTAGTCTGTGGAGGAGAGGAGTCGGGACAGTTGGAAAAGAGGGTGGAGCGAGGTGGAAGGTTAACCCGGACAGCTCTACGCTGATTCGGAGGAAAGGAGAGAGAGGATCCTGAGGGGATCCTGAGAGAGGGCACCCGACAAGCGGAGTCTGGGCCCTAGAGAGAAAGGCGGAACCCCAGCGTGGAGCGACCATACTCCTGGGATTTCCCCAGTCCACCAAGGGAAAGCCGGACCCAAGGAAATGGCCAGAGTCCATCTCCGAAAGTCATCAACCAGCTGCTGCGGTCTGTTCACTGGCCACGGCACCCTGCCAAATGGAGCGGTCTGCCTGCTTCCTCACCACGAGGGAGGGGATCCCCAAGTCTACCTACAAGGAGCCATTGGGTATAGACTCATCCTAGGCAGGGAAGAAAGGACACAGGTTTGTCAACTAAGGTTTACTATGGGTTCCACCATACCATCTGGCATCCACTTGCAGCCACCCGTAGAGCTACGTGTTTGAATAACATCTTGCTTAGTGATGGGCGAATCCTAAATTACTCGGAATAGCTTGACTCTAGCGAGTCCGAGCCCAGGACTCGCTACTCGTTGCGAGTCTAGCGAGTCCAACGTTAATGAATGGGGAAGCGAGTAATAGCGAGTAGTGTGAGATTTACAAATCGCAGATGTGTCTCGGATGCTTCAGCCTGAAGCAATCCTAGTTTTGTCATTTATTTGCATTGGACTCGTTTACATTGCAACTGTAATCGCTGGGAAACTCGCACAGATAAGAGTCCTGCTTTCTCCTCTGTGCTGGCTGCCAGCTCCAGGGTCCTAGAGCCCGCCTGCTGCCTGATGTAGCAGTGCTGAGATTGTTCTCAGTCTGCTCATTCCCTGTGTACAGACATGAATGTCTGTGTACAGAGATGATGTAAGAATATGATTTAGCGGTCTTGTAGAAGCGGCTGGAGCAGCACAGCGAGGGCACAGAGGTGAAGGATCTGGCGTTCCCTAGGTAAAAAGCAGTGACGCACATCCGGGACCGGCGCCACGTGACCGGAAAGGTCCTGTACGGACAGCTGGGGACCAGCGAGGTCGAAGGAGCGGAGCGTGCATATTGCCGGGGGTCCCCCATATATCAGAGGCTATTACACCGGGTTGTGCAGGTCGTGCACAACCTAAACAGGTGAGTGGCCACCTGTAATAACGCCATATTAACTGAGCTATAGTGATCCTACACATGCGCCCCTTCTCTCCCTTTTTTTCTTACAGAGATGATGTAGCAGAGCTGAGATTGTTCTCAGTCTGCTCATTCCCTGTGTACAGACATGAATGTCTGTGTACAGAGATGATGTAGCAGAGCTGAGATTGTTCTCAGTCTGCTCATTCCCTGTGCATAGACATCTATATCTATGCACAGGGGATGTAGCAGAGAGGACATCACGTTTTGGACTGCGTCGGACGGAAGAGGATTTTTTTAATTAAAGATGGAGTCCCTAATGGCTTTTTTTTTTTATTTCTAATAAAAAATTTTCTTTGTGTTGTGTTTTTTTTAAAACAATTTAATAGAAATTCATGGCGGTCATGTCTAATATTGGCGTGACCGCCATAAATTTCGGGCTTAGGGCCAGCTGATAATACAAAGCTGGCCCTAACCTCTTTATTACCCAGCGTGCCACCGCTACCAGAGCCGCTGGAAGAGCGGGGTTCAGCGCCAGAGGATGGCGCTTCAATGAACGCGCCATCTTCTGGGGCGGCTGCGGGCTGCAATTTGCAGCGGGGGGTGCCCAGAAAGCTTGGGCAGCCCTGCGCTGCGGATTCCAGCCCCCAGCTGCTTAGCTGTACCTGGCTAGACATAGAAGTTGCGTGGAGCCCCACGCATTTTTTTAAAATTATTTCATGAAATTCTGAGATTCTGACTCTGACTCTGAGACTCTGACTCTGAAATTCATGAAATAATTAAAAAAAAATGCGTGGGGCTCCGCGCAATTTCTATGTCTAGCCAGGTACAGCTAAGCAGCTGGGGGCTGGAATCCGCAGCGCAGGGATGCCCAAGCTTTCTGGGCACCCCCCGCTGCAAATTGCAGCCCACAGCCGCCCCAGAAGATGGCACGTTCATTGAAGCGCCATCCTCTGGCGCTGAACCCCGCTCTTCCAGCGGCCCTGGTGGCGGTAGCACGCTGGGTAATAAAGGGGTTGATACCAGCTTTGTTATACAAGCTGGTATTAAGCCCGAGATTCTTAATGTCAGGCCACGTTTGACCCAGCCACTAAGAATCTCCAATAAAGGGTTAAAAAAACACAACACAGAGAAATTTTTTTATTTGAAATTTAAAAAAAAAGCCATTAGGGACTCCATCTTTAATTAAAAAAATCCTCTTCCGTCCGACGTAGTCCAAAACGCGATGTCCTCTCTGCTACATCCCCTGTGCATAGATAGATGTCTATGCACAGGGAATGAGCAGACTGAGAACAATCTCAGCACTGCTACATCATGTCTGTGAGCAGGCGGGCTCTAGGACCCTGGAGCTGGCAGCCTGCACAGAGAAGACAGCTGGACTCGGCTCGCAATGTAACAGCAGTTACTTTGCGAGTTTCCCTGCTATCACTGGCACAGTAGCCGAGTCTAATGCAAACAATGGCAATCCTAGTTTTGTCAGCGTTTCTGACAAAACTAGGATTGATATTGATTTGCATTGGACTCGTGCGAGTAATCACTGGGAAACTCGCAGAGTACCGAGTCCTGCGAGTCCCTTACTACTCGCCGAGTAACGAGTCCTAGCGAGTAGATTCGCCCATCCCTAATCTTGCTGAACTGTGGACTCTGTATTTTGCTGCGGAAAGTTTACAGTAAAGTACCCGGGAGAAAGTGACTTTGCCTTTGTGTGGTTATCTTCATCAACCTGTTTGTTTGCAGGAATGCTGCCCCTGAGGACCAGTTCCACTTGTAGGGAGCTTTGCCATCTCCGCCACATTACCATCGACCTCCGGAGGACTGTGGCAGCGCTGGTGACCCATTACTAGGTACTAAAGGTGGCGTCACATGACAAACTTTAATCCCCTGTACATACACCCCTTATTGAAGTGTCACCCAGGACACAGGCTCAGGCGCTGCCACCTGTGACATCCCCGTGAAAACCACCCACCGAGCCTGATACCTGAGCACCCCAGGGCTTGGGGCTCAACACTATCTTATATGGCTATGCGTTCCTTCTCAGGTATTCTCCTCATTTGCCAGGGAGCTTTTCCAGGAGGTGCCATGCTGCATCCTTTGTTCACTTACGTAACTGGTTCACTCAGGATATGAAGGAACACACAAGTGCAGATATCCCACTATATACTGTATATCTATGTATATCTATCTATATATAGATAGATATACTGTATGTATATATACACTGCATATGTGTATAAATATATATATACGCACACTACCGTTCAAATGTTTGGGGTCACCCAGACAATTTTGGATTTTCCATGAAAACTCATACTTTTATTTATCAAATGAGTTGCAAAATGAATAGAAAATATAGTCTAGACATTGACAAGGTTAGAAATAATGATTTTTATTTTAAATAATAATTTTCTCCTTCAAATGTTGCTTTTGTCAAAGAATGCTCCCTTTGCAGCAATTACAGCATGGCATGGCATTGCAAAATGGAGTGATAGCCTTCCTTATTCAAAATCCCTTTTATCTTGTACAAATCTCCAACTTTACCAGCACCAAAGCAACCCCAGACCATCAAATTACCTCCACCATGCTTGACAGATAGCGTCAAGCACTCTTCCAGCATCTTTTCAGTTGTTCTGCATCTCACAAATGTTCTTCTGTGTGATCCAAACACTTCAAACTTTGATACATCTGTCCATAAAACTCAGTTCCAATCTTCCTCTGTCCAATGTCTGTGTTCTTTTGCCCATATTAAACTTTTCCTTTTATTAGCCAGTCTCAGATATGGCTTTTTCGTTGCCACTCTGCCCTGAAGGCCAGTATCCAGGAGTCACCTCTTCACTGTAGACAATGACATTGGCGTTTTGCAGGAACTATTTAATGAAGCTGCCAGTTGAGGAGCTGTGAGGCGTCTATTTCTCAAACTAGAGACTCTAATGTACTTGTCTTGTTGCTCAGTTGTGCAGCGGGGCCTCCCACTTCTCATGCTTCTCTGGTTAGAGCCTGTTTGTGCTCGCCTCTGAAGGGAATAGGACACACCGTTGTAGGAAATCTTCAGTTTCTTGGCATTTTCTCACATGGAACAGCCTTAATTTCTAAGAACAAGAATAGAGTGCCGAGCTTCACAATAAAAGTTCTCTTTTTCTGGCCATTTTGAGAGTTTCATAGAACAAACAAATGTAATGTCCATATTCTCAACTAGCTCAAAGTAAGGTCAATTTTATAGTTTCTCTAATCAGCCAAACCGTTTCAGCTGTGCTAACATACTTGTACAAGGCTTTTCTAGTGTTTTCTAAACATCCATTAGCCTTCTTTCACAGTTAGCAAACACAATGTACTATTAATACACTGGAGTGGTTCTTGTTGGACATGGGCCTCTATACACCTATGTAGATATTGCATTATAAACCAGACTTTGCAGCTAGAATAGTAATTTACCACATTAACAATGTATAGAGTGTATTTCTGATTCATTTAATGTTAGCTTCATTTAAAGAAAAAGTGATTTTCTTTAAAAATAGGGAAATTTCTAACTGACCCCAAACTTTTGAACGGTAGTGTATACATATATGTATATACATAGTGGGCCATTTATATGGGTACCCCTAAATAAAATGGGAATGGTTGGTGATATGAACTTCTTGTTTCTGGCTCATTAGTATATGGGAGGGGGAAAACTTTTCCAGATGAGTGGTGACCATTGTGGCCATTTTGAAGTTGGCCATTTTGGATCCAACTTTATTTTTTTCAATAGGAAGAGGGTCATGTGACACATCAAACCTATTGAGCATTTCATAAGATGAGAAAAACAATGCTGTGCTTTGTTTTAACGTAACTTTATTCTTTATGAGTTATTTACAAGTTTATGACCACTTACAAAATGTGTTTAAAGTGCAGCCCATTGTGTTGAATTGTTAATGCAACCCTCTTTTCCCACTCTTGACACACTGATAGCAGCACCGCAGAAGAAATGCTAACACAGGCTTCTAGTATCCGTTGTTTCAGATGCTGCACATCTTCTATCTTCACAGCATAGACAATTGCCTTCAAATGAGTGATGAGGCAAACTTTTTTGTGAATGGTGAAGTTAACAATCGAAAGCACCGCTATTGGTCTGACACTAACCCACAGTGGATAGATCCTTCCAAAAGACTGTTGGAGCACAAAAAATGATGGCATGGTATGGTATATGGGGTACAAAGATAGTGGGGCCATTCTTCATTAATGGATACCTCAATGCCACAGGATATCTGAAATTGCTACATTATTTCCAGTAATCACCTTTTTGCAACCAGTGGAAGAACAAGAAAGACTGGAAGATTCTGTAAGAGTTCCAGAAGAACCTGTTCAAGTTCCAGAAGAAGCACCCGTTGTAGTGGAACCAGAAAATCCTGCAATCGGAGAACCTGCCAGTCCCATAGAAAGACTGAGGCCATACTGTAACATCCCAGAATCACGTAGATCTACATGTAGACTAGTGGATAGTGCACGCACAACACTAGAAGTAGACACTAGTGCAACTCCAATGCCACGCAGATCTACTCGCAGTAACATTGGACAACGCCCACTCAGGTATAGAGAGTGAGGTGTAAAAATAAAGAAAATGTAAATATGAACCTGTATGTAAATATAATAATAGTGTACAGAAGGGTGGAGGAACTGGGCCCAGCCCCATGCACATTAAGTTCAGGAAAGAAAGTGCCTGGGGTTGGGAGGAAGACCTAGGTCTCCTAAGCTGAGACACCTGTAGGGAAAATGTTTGTTTATATGAATAATTTATTGAAACAAAGAGACTTGTACCTGTTTAAGTATTGAGCCTACAGAGACTTCACTGTAAGAACTTTTACATTTTCCCTGGATTATTACTGTATTTTTCCTTTTATAAGACACACTTTTTTTCCTCAAAATTTTGGAGGAAAGTGGAGGTGCGTCTTATGATTGGAATAGAACATTCTAGCATCCTGGGTTGCTTGGGAGGAGGAGACAGCAGTAAAGTGGCGTCAGAAGTGGCAGGGAACGGTCCCTGCTGAAGAAACAGGTGGCAGGAGCACCACATGTCCCCGCTCATTACCGACATGAATATTCACTTCACTTGTTCCCTGCGCACTGAAGACAGCGCACAGAGCTGGGCATGGGAGCAGGGAGCGCTCCTTTACTCTAATAGCCGGCACATGTGGTTGCTCCCCAGCTTCCTACAGCTGCTGGGGAGATTGTGCCCGGGCTATTAAAGTAATGGAGGAGCAGGGTGTAGCAGCAGAGGCAAGTGAATCAGCACTGAGCTTTTGCTGAATCACTGCCATGATGACAGGGGCAGAGCAGGGCAGATCGGTACCTTGTGTTAGCATTCCAAGGTCCCTCTGCTCTGTTTGCTGAGCCCTGTGTTGCAGAACTGAGAACCAGGAACTGGCCTATCTTCATTCACACTGCACTCCATTTGAAGCTGGCAGGGTTGGAGGTAGCGCATCATCTCACTACAGCACAGTGCAGAGTGCACCACTTCCCCAGCTCTGCCTCCATATTACAGGACATCACACTACAGCTCAGTGCAGAGTGCACTCCTCCCCCAGTTCTGCCTCTATATTACAGGACATCCCACTACAGAACAATGCAGAGTGCACAGCTCCCCCAGCTCTGCCTCTATATTACAGGACATTACACTACAGCACAGTGCAGAGTGCACTGTTCCCCCAGCTCTGCCTATTCATTACAGGACATCACACTACAGCACAGTGCAGAGTGGACTGCTCCCCCAGCTCTGCGTCTATATTACAGGACATCACACTACAGCACAGTGCAGAGTGCACTGCTCCCCCCAGCTCTGCCTCTATATTACAGGACATCACACTACAGCACAGTGCAGAGTGCACCACTTCCCAGCTCTGCCTCCATATTACAGGACATCACACTACAGCACAGTGCAGAGTGCACTGTTCCCCCAGCTCTGCCTATTCATTACAGGACATCACACTACAGCACAGTGCAGAGTGCAATGCTCCCCCAGATTTCCCTATTCATTACAGAACATCACACTACAGCACAGTGCACTGCTCCTCCAGCTCTGCCTCTATATTACAGGACATCACACTACAGCACAGTGCAGAGTGCACAGCTCTTCCAGCTCTGTCTCTATATTACAGGACATCACACTACAGAACAGTGCAGAGAGCACAGCTCTTCCAGCTCTGCCTCTATATTACATGATATCACACTACAGCACAGTGCAGAGTGCACTGCTCTTCCAGCTCTGCCTATTCACTAGTCCGTGTGATATCCAACTAAAGATACCGTTACATGGTACAATATCATGAATGATATCACTGAAGCTTCACGGGTTTGGAGTTGTTACGCGTGACACTGAGTAGTACGTCGTTGCATGTTACACCGAGATATGACTACGATAAATCGTTGGATCGCTGATTGCAGATTTGAGAACATGTTCTCAAATCAGATGAGAGTCGTTCATCCAACCTGCTGTATCGTTGTGTGTGACACCGTGATAAAGATGTCATTAACGACTTCGCCTATTCACAGCAGTGAACATGTATCGTTCACTGGGTTATGCGAATGATAGCTGCTCGCCACATCGTTGGTGCGTCATTCATGATATCTAGATGTGTGACATCTCACCATTGATCACAAAAAATGTCCTAACGACCGTGCTCCCGTGAGATCATTGCTGAGATCGTTACTCCATTGTACCGTGTAACAGTACCTTTAGTCGGTCATGTCATGGATTATTAAACTGGAATGGCCTCCCCCTCTCTGGACGTCTGGATGTTAGCATCAGCTGCTTGTGTCTCTAAGCAGCTCCACACTCCTATCCTGACAGGGGGGAGGCCATTCCAAGTTAATCATATGCAACACGTCCGACCTAGTTGTATATCACATGGACAGTGTGAATACCAGCATTAGACAGACACTGGCATTATACGATGGACCCCATTTAACATTAAAAAATATTTTTTTTCTCTTTTTCTTCACCAAATGTGGGGGTGAATCTGATAATCAGGTGCGTCTTATAAAGCAAAAAATACAGTACTTTACTTAAACACAGACCATAGCCATAGGACTGGTAGTGGCAACAAACTCTTACAGCCTGCGGGGGATGGACTAGCGCTGTATGGACTGCACTTTTACCTGTTTTTCATAATTTTTCTTGTTTTTTGTAATTTTTGACTTTTAAGACTCTGTTCATAATACCCGTTATTGTTATTGTAAATGTTTAATAAATGTTTCTCTGTCCAGGAGTACTGAATTTAATTAGGGGGGAATGTGGCACCCCTGCCGGTAAGTGTCACAGAACCACCTGGTGCACAGAGGGATTTCCACATCAGGTAACCCTACACAAGCAATACCTTCCACCCCAGACCTGAAGGGGCAGTTCTACTTGCCACCTTCTTGCAAGATCCCCTATAAATTCAGGCCCGGGGGGAGGAGTTAGGCAGTACAGTTCCAGAGAGGACTGTGAAGACAACCTGGTGAACGGAGCCACGCTAGGTCAGTACGAGAGGAAACCTAGCCAGTGCAGAGCCCAAGAGTGAGGGCAGGAGGCAAGGCGAGGAACAGATTGGGGGCAGAGGAGCAATACTGGTTCACCCCAGGAAGCAACCCTGACATCGGAGGCCGAGTCTGAAAGGGTCAGTCAGCCCAGCAGAGAAAGCGAACCAGAAGACTTTAGTCTTCTGGGGACACTTGTGGCACAGCACTGAAGAGAGCCTGGGACTGCAGGAGAGTAGCAGTACCCAACAAAAGGTTTTCAAAGCCTGCCATACAAGTGAAGATAAGAGGAGAGGTCAGGCCAGGGTTTCAAACAGGTCAGGACATAGACACACAAACAGGGACAAGGAGGCCCCACAACTCATCGGGTATGGAAATCATGAAGTGCTTCCTGACTACCTGGAGTGTACCCTGGACAGTGACTGCTTTATCACCAGTGAAAGGTACGGATATAGATCCAGCATGTGAAATCCCAATCCTACCACATTGCCCCGTAGACCCCGTTCCACCTACAGGGAGCATTATCATCTGGCTGCCATCCATCATTCCCGAAGGTCTGCAGCAGCGCCGGTGCCATCACCGGACACTGTAGGTGGCATCACAAAACTCTTATTTTTTCCCCTTCTTGTTTTTGCCATTTTTCAGCAACCACCAGAGCCATGGGCATGGGCAGGCCACCTGTGACATCCCCATACTGCTGTAATGGATGCCCTCCACACCTTTCGGGTGGGCTGTCATCTTAACTGTCTGCCGCCGAATTGATGCTTTGTCTAAGTGTGTGCACGCTACCGTTAGAACCACGCTGACACCCATGTCAAAGTAGAGCTAAATGACAAAGACCTTTATTTTAGGAGGGGCTAACAGTTTTATTACTTATCATTAAAGGGGCATTCCTTAGGAGTGTTTCTAGGTGATTGCATCATATTATGCTGATTCTACATTTTATTCTGAAAACATTCAATTCATTCTGTGTGTTAGTTAGCATTTCAATTTAGCCTTGAATTGTACATTACAGTATATTCAGTCCATGCTGATAAGGAACTTCTGTGCAGTTAATTCCAAGACAGTGGGATTCGAAGGGAGGGGAAGGATGGGGGATGCTGCAGTCTGCACACTGGAAGATTTCTGAATGACTTCCATAAGACTTATATAAGTTATTAACTATTTATTGCCATAACACTGCAACCACCCAGAATTGGGTTCCCACGGCATTGGGGTGGGTCAGGAGCACTGGCAAAGGTTAACCCCTAAACAGTAGGGATGAGCCAGTACCATAATATTCGTACTCACTATACTCGCAACGAGTAGGTACCAGTACTCGCTACTCATTGCGAGTATAGCGAGTACGAATACTTTCACAGTGTAGATTCACTGTGAAAGTAGCCTAAAAGTGAGTAAACGTAGTTAAAAATAATAAACTTACATACTCACCTGTCCGACTCCTGCATCGGGACCGTCCCAGAAGACATCCGATCACTGCACAAGGTCCTGTGACTACCAGCCAATCAGATGGCCGGTAGCGATCTGGCCAAACCACGTGATCGCTAGCGGCCACCTGATTGGCCAGATTGCAAGATCCTAGGTGTACTTTCAGGACCTTCCAATCTGTCCAATCAGGTGGCCGCTAGCGATCACGTGTTTGTGACGTGGCGCCATCTGTTTGGCCAGATCGCTACTGGCCATCTGATTGGCTGGTAGTCACAGGTCATTGTCCAGTGATCGGATGTCTTCTGGGACGGTCCCAGTGCAGGCGTCGGATAGGTGAGTATGTAAGTTTATTATTTTTAACAACTTTTACTCACTTTTAGGCTACTTTTGCAGTGTATCTATAGATACACTGCAAAAGTATTAGGACTACTCGCTACTTCCGACTACACATGGAGACCAAGGGATGGTGAGACCAGGGGGATGGAGAATGGAGGCTGCACCCCTCCCCCTCCTCTCCCTGCTCCTCGCCTCAGGAATGCGTACTACCAAATATTTTTTTGCAAAAAAAGCACTGCAAAGGACTATCATAACCTGTGTGATAGCAGGAGCCATTTTAGGAGAATCTGGACACTGAATAGATATCACAGCATAGTAACAGTGATATGAGAAAGACCTACAACAGTGGACAAATATTATACTACTAGCTGTGAGCCCGATGCAAATGCATCGGGTGTCTAGAATATTTTTAATTTTTTTTTTAGATTTTCAAATAATAATCCAATTATTCCAATGACATCTTTACACCAACTACATATATTAGTATGGTTGATATCAT